>PYAF01005714.1:0-29440 GCA_007407185.1 Glycine tomentella
AGAATGTGGATATTCATTTGCTTAATATCAACTCACATTTCAGTTCTTAGGATCTTGTCCTTGTTCTGTACAACTGTACAAGGCTTCTTTATGCTCTCATATTACTATATAAATGATTGTGAAGAAGAAAGTGGTTGAGAGGTGAAAGCTAAAGCATTAAACAAGGAAAATAAGCTTTTAAATTATTAAACACAGGTATATTGGAATATTGGATTACGCATGCTGTTCCATTTTCATTTTTGCTTTTTTTTTTTTCTGGACCCAATGGCAATTGCAGCCTTGTAGGCTTTGACAGATGGCTGTGATCCCATTTGGTCATAAAATGCCTCCCACGACTTTTGGCTCCGAAGTAAAGGATAAAGATCTGTGATGCTTTTTAGTTTTAACAGTACAACCAACTTTTAATTATAATTGTTGGGATACATTTACAAAACTACAGGGTTAAACTGGGCAATTTATTTTTGAGTATCACTGACCTTGTTTGAAAAACTAGTAGGTCTTAGTTCTTAATAAAATCCATTTTCTTAGCTGCAAAAGCTATTGCTGAATTACTTCTATAGAAGTCATTCCTGATACGAATCAATTCTGAACATCTTAACCAAACAACAAATACTGTAAGTATTTATTTTGGACTGGCTGGATTGATTGTATATGGCACAAAATCTAAACATATATGGCTTTAATGTCCAACCATAAGCATTGAAAAAGAAGATACATGATTACTGTACTCAAACTGCAACTTAATATTGTATATAGTTTTGTCCAGTCCTGGTGTTTTAAAGTTTGTTACAACTCTCTCTCTCTCTCTCTCTCTATATATATATATATATATATATCATATAATTGTCCTCTCTTATATCTATGTTTTCCTTTTCTAGCTCATATCACAAGACAGATTTTTGGAGATAAAAAATCCAGTTCTTGATTCTAATTTTATCTCTGAATTTGTTAAGTGTATAATTGTATGAAAACAATTGAAGTGTTGAATTTGTTTAGGAACATATGTTAAACTTAAACTTATTTTATTTAGCTTATGTTTTTTATATTTGGTACTTGTTTGTTTGAACTTGGATAATGATGTGTTTTTTAACATTTTGGCATCTAATTATCTATGACTCTATGTTATACAATAATATTAATTTATGATTTTTTATAAATATTTTAAGACATTGTGATGCGGATCAACCGGTTTGATCACTAATCAGGTCATGCGGTCAGTGACCCACCGATTCGACCACTGATCCAGTGACCAAGTACCCTGACCGAGTCAGTCGCCGGGTCGGTTTTTAAAACACTAATATATATGATTGGACTCAAGGGTGGATTATTATAGGGTGTTACTATTAACCCCTACCAATACTGCTATTGGCCTCTACCCAAGTGCAAAATTATCATTCTGCTTCCAACTTTAAATTTCTCCACCCGTCCCTCTTTCCTTTTCCCTCTTCTCCGTGTCCCCTCACCTTTTTTGCCCTCTTTCTCTCCCCTCTGCAAATTTGAGCCCCTCTCCCAAGCCTACCCTTTTGAACTCTTCTCTGTGCCCAAACCCTCAACCCTTCTCCTTCCCAACCAATGCCCAAACCACCCTTCTCCCTCTCCTTCCTAGTCTGAAGTGCTTTTTTTCCCGTTATTTCTGGTTCAATGGATCCATGATTCCATTGTAGGTAACTCTACAACGGAATCCCAACCCGCGCCTAAAGCCTTCTCCCTCTCCTTCCTAGTTTGATGTGTTCCCCCCCCCCCCCCCCCCCCCCCTCTTTCTCTATTTTTGGTTCAACGGATTCTCTCTCAGACAACACGCATATCTCGCTGGTTCCTCTCGCGTGCTTCCTCTCTCACTCGTTCAGCGTGTCTCCCTCCCTCACTATCACTTTTGCAGATTCGTTGCTCTCTCTGGTTCGTTAATTTCCCATCTCTGCTTTTTTTTCTCTCTTTCTGTCTAATCTAGGGTTTCTTGATTCAGATTTTGTTATTGATTTGTGTTTTTTATTTTGTTTCTGAATCTCGATTTCAAAGTGGTGGATAACATAAACGTATTTCATTTACAATCTGTGTTTCAAAGTGACGTTAATGCCTTGGACAAAATTATTCACTATTTATTGCTCTCAGAAAAGAGTAATCTGATAAGTTGATATATCTTATCCTGCAACCAATTGCAATTGCTGTTGGAGACTGGTTTTTGGATCAGGAAACTGTCAAAGCTATCAACTGTGCTTACCCCTGTGACAATACCTGCCATAATCTGGTCTTCAAGTGAGTGGGAGTTTATTATGTGCATGCTTTTATCTTTATGTGCGCTGTTGCTATATGCAAGATCTGTACAGACTATGCATGCAATTTTTAACCACCTCCATGATTTATTAGATAAGATGAAGATAACATGCACCCCAAACGATCAGATTCAGGTGTATAGAGGATCGAGAAAATAGAAGAAGAAATATATGCCTTGTTCTAAATTAAGCTTTTGATATACCTTAACTTATGATTCGGGTAATAAATATGTCATTTGACATTTTGGTCAACAAATGCTTCATTCAGATTCTATGAAGGGTGTGAAAGAGGAAAAAATCAGAGAGAATAAAAAAAAGAATGTAATGAATAATATGTATAATATGAAAAAAGAAATAAAATTAGATAATTAAAGGAAAGTGGGCTTGGTATAATGAATTTGTATAACATATTATACCAATGAAAGGTGCTAGACGTAAGTGGCCTAAAGTATGATAGAGAAGTTGAAATGAACTTCCATTACAGCATAGGATAAATTTGATTTATGAGTATGATCTGAAACCATTATTGTGCTTTCTATTCAAAAGTCAGAAAAAACATGGTTTTCAACTTTTCATCACCACTTGGTATTTTGATGAATACCTAACAACACTCCCCACTTGACTCTTCCGGTCCACAGATTCTGAATCTCTTTTACTGTTTAGATCACAAAAGTAACATTGAAAGTTAAAAAAAAAAAAAAAAGAGTGCATATAAAATTCCATGGTGAGTATGACTGCTGATTCCTTAATTATTTGGATGGTTTAAAAGGCACTGTACATAATAGGTTACCTTCCCAAAAACCTTATGAAGTTATATAATAATTATCTCATAATCACACCTCATGAAGCATCAAAGAAGCTACGTAAGCTAGCTTTGACATCTTTTCTTCTTTTTCCTCCAAGCCTATAATTATATTCAACCCAATCTGCAGTGGACCAAGGGTGCAAAGACATTTTCCTGATATTCTGCTGTGCCTAGAAAGCAGGTAGTGTAATTTGTTTTACACAAGCTAGTTAGGTAAGACATGTCTTACCAAAAGTTTGAGTCTAATTTTACATGATTGAGTTACTCTACTTAGACCGACTAACTGACAAAACACAAGCCATACAGGCACATGTTCCTTAGAAATTCAGATTATATAAAATATGAATTTCTAAGTGTAAAATCTTAAGGGTGCTGCCCTTTTTCAATTAATCAAACCTGCTCATAATGCTCAACCACCTTACCATTCAGTGCCTGCAATTTCTCATCTGTAAGATGAGTTGTTGATTCAGCAGCTACAAGTTCCTTCAGGTATTGGTGTTGCTCAAACATCCAACACTCAAAAAACTCTTGAAAGCTTTCATAGTTATCTTTTTCAGTGGTGTGAGTGCAAGGAAACAAAGACAGTTGAGAAGCAGAAGAATGCACAAGCACAATTAACATAACACTCTCCTATTAGAGAGAGTAACGTGTTTTTAAAGGGAGAGACATACACTTACAAGTGGGTATGGAGCCTCAGCTTCAGGGGACTATATGCCATTGGATGATGGGATTGGCATTAGATTTAGTGTATCTCATTCTAGAAGTGAAAGTGATCTGAAACAAAGGTACTAGGAATGATAATTATATTAAATTAAATTAAATGCTGCTATATGTAATGTTGTGTCTACATTGGCCCCCCTAACTTTTTTAACTTTAAATAATAATTAATAAATATTATATATATAATATAATAGGATAATAATTAATAAATATATTTCCTTGTTGAGGAACAAGAAGAAGAAAGAGAAGGGAGAAGTAACAACTAACAAGCAATCAACACTTTCCCTTGTTGATAGAGTTTCCCCAGCCTGGCTTTCATCCTACAGAAAGAATTGAGGGGACTGGTTGCTGTCTGGCTAACTATTGTAAGCGTTACAATGTTCCCTTTGAGTACAATGCCATAGCATCAAATAACTGGGAAACCATTCACTAATGATATAGGAACTTTTATTGAAAACAATTATGTTTTGATTTATGTAGTAGTACTCTTCAATCCCTTTTCACTTCCTAGTCAGAGCACATCTTGGTTTTTGAGTTATGTAATTTCATGATATGATATTCCTGAACAGTAAATGAATAAGTATAGCTTCTAATTTTTTCATTCATGTTCTCTTCTTCTGTCTACACTGTTAACTATGATGTGGTTGGTTTAATTTTTTCATTCATGTTCTCTTTCATGATATGATGTTTCTGAACAGTAAATTTGAATACCACAGCCTATATATTTGACTTAATTGGGGCTGTTAACTACGTTTCTTGCTGCAAAACCAATATGTAAACTTAATTGAAGTGCGCTCTTGAGTATTTCTGTTCACTTATGGGAACAATAACTATATTTCTTATTTTTGGATAGTATATGATATTCCAATATAGATGGTACTTTCCTATTTACAATATAGATGTGTACCCATTTCCCTGATTGGTTATGTTGCTATGCAGGTATTGACGACACCAGCATCTCTTTTGGGCCTGTTGGAGGTATGTCATTGTAATCCAGCTTTCAGCTTCCTACTTACTTTGTATTGTTCTTCACTTGTGTCCTTGTTTATTTAAAATTTCGTAGCTCATGAGCCATATGGGATTTTGTTTTCTGATGTTTCTTTTCTAGGAAATGTTTCCATAAAATATTGAAAATGATAATTCAAACATTGTACTAAAAAAAAACATACCCATTGTCCGGAGGCTCCACGCTATGCGCAGGTACGGAGGAGGGATATTGTACGCAGCCTTACCCTTGCATATGCAAAGAGGCTGTTTCCGGATTTGAACCCATGACCAACAAGTCACCAAGGCACAACTTTATTGCTGTGTCAGGGCTCGCCCTCCTATTCAAACATTGTACTCTTTAGGAATATTTTGGTTATCATTATTTACTAGGAACTCATACCATAATGTGTGGCCAAATAGACAACAACTTAATTGGCAGTGGAAAAGGATTTTGGCTCTAAGTTATATTTAGCAGTGGATAGTCAAGAAATGGAAAGTAGTATAGTTAATGTTTCCGTTGCTTCAAGAAAATGTAGAAGAGATGAAGAGGAGGAAGAAGAAGAACTTGAATAAGCATTTTTCATTATTATTAGTGTTGCCACTATGCTTTTGGGTGCAATGACTTGGTATTATGACAAGTACTTTGTTAAGGAACCTGTCCAAAATTTGGAATTGGAAAGGCATAGTTTCCTCAATCGTTTTTTTTTTAGTAGAACTTTCCCTATGATAGTTTTTAATTCTGTAATAAACTATATAAAAATAGCCACACAATATACATAACAGGTTAATAAAATGTTATGCACTTTAAGAATCAAAATTGACAAAGACAAGCTTCATTATCACAAAGCTAATGCAGCAGCAGAATCTATCAGGTCATATTGCAGCAGGGTGGGGTAGCTATATGCACTACCCATTAGCATTTATAAAACATAAAATTGTTTCAATATATGCAACAATGGTCCCTATTAAACAGCTTTATCTCATTTCTTTCAAAAGTCAAATTCAGAGAAGTCACATTTCAGACCGTGGAGGTATCGTCTCATAATAAAAACTAGGATTTAGGCCCTGTTTTGATAATATTTTCCATCAGCCCTATAAGGAAAAGAAAATAGAAAGGAAAAATGAAATAAACTTCTTTTATAAGCTAAAATTATCTCAAGTTAAAATTAGGTTTTGGTGAAACTAATATCAGAGAATTTCCACAACATGCAATATCAGCATCATCAGGATATCTTTTGTTCCTTGCATATACTTGATTCCATCCTACTAGCCAATTAGGTATCAGCTTTATTCTTCTGCCCTTACAATGATTATTTCTTTTATTCTGTTTGATTTTCATTTTACATCAACCACTTTTAAGTTTATAATTGCCTTCTCTCAATTGCAATCTCAGGCACACTGATGCAAAATGACTTTCTGATATGTTTACTGTTATATTAAAGTTAGAGCCATTCTAGTGCACATCTTTCTTATGCACACTTGAGCAGTATGTTGAGGCATTAGCTTTTAACTACCAAGGGATATTTGTGTCAGGTAGATAACACAATGTCGCTGAGGCGTTTCTTAGGCTATTCTGATGGTGAGGTCATGAGATCTGATGCAAAACCTTGTTCTAGGCTAATGAGGCACACAGCTGCAATCTTTAGTGTTGGTGGAGCATTAGGATTTTGGGTCCTTTGCCGAATGCACTATGGTTTGTTCTACCTTTTGCCCTCACTTCTTTCTTGTTCTATCTGAACTTTGTGACTCAATTGCTGAAAACGTTGTTTTCCTGTTCATGGCGATTA
Organism: Glycine tomentella; assembly: GCA_007407185.1. NCBI lineage: Eukaryota > Viridiplantae > Streptophyta > Magnoliopsida > Fabales > Fabaceae > Glycine > Glycine tomentella. Next base: position 6,570 of record PYAF01005714.1, read on the forward strand.
AAGTAAATCCAGCATTTCTGGAGCTTTTTATTGACAGTTTTAATGTTTTTCTGAATCTCTAAATCAACTAGTTGAGACCTGAGGAAAAAGGTTGTAAAATAAATATGTATGTTCCTGATTGATTAACCTTCACAAGCCCAAGAGAAATTGATCATGTACCTCAGTACCTCACAGCCTCCAAGTAGTAGGTTGGTCTTCCATGCTCCACAATTGTGGGGCTGTGGGGTTGTAACTTACAAAGACTTTTGACACTCAAGTCAGTAGTAGGTCAGAGTCAAGAGATGAGTAACAGAGAGATAACATACCTTGAAGCGGCTAAGTTTAGGGTTTAGATAACATCTTTATGTTTATCTTTAGTCACCAATGTGGACAATTCCTTGTTGGGACAGGCCCTAGTAAAAACATATAGATAGTTAGATACTAGAAGAAGACAAATATATAAAAGAATGGAACTAAATAAAAAACGAATTTTCCTTCTTAGTTTTACTAAGAATGAAAATCAATGAAATGACTTTTTTTTTTATCCGGAAGATATATCCACATCGCATTAATCAAAATGTCAAAAGCGAGTAATTTTTCATTTTTTGTTTTCTATTAAAAAATATAAGACATTTAAGATCCTAATTATAAAATGTACAGTAAATATCCTAAAAATAGGCTATCTAATATAGGAACTAAGTCAACTAAATCAAATATGTATCATATCTCCTATGATATTTCTGTAATCTATGTGATATCTCAACCCAACTGTGAGCCAAACGTGACTATTGCAGCTTTCTAGTCTAGTCTTTAGTATTATAAAGTCTACTTAATTATTTCACTTTAACTGAACCAAGTGAGTAGTCAGTGCTCTTTTCTTGATATTAGCAGCTTTTTTTTTTGTAGGTGAAAGTATTTGCGACTTTTTAAACTAGTCAAGCTTGTTCGTTTTGTTCATTCAGTTATTTCAGGGTAACAGAGTGGCCTGATTAATAAGGAGGGGAGCATACTTCTTATTAAGAACAAAGCCTTCATACTTGTTTCTTATGTGATGGAGTTTCTCTCTTGAAATGATTTTATGAAGTTTTTAACAGGGTAAAAAATTCTCTGACTGTAATTCATCCTGATGTATTCTCTCAATCTTTGTTGGTTATGCAGGTCCTCGAATTACAAATCCTAGGAGTCTTCGTTGGGCAGCATGTGGAGCTGTAACTGCAAGCTCAAGCACAGCTTTGCTGGTTCGTTTGTTTAGTCCTGAATGTGAGCCCCAGAATATAGCTGCTTATGACAATAAAAACTAACTGTCGTTGTCACCCGTTTCTTTTTCCCCTTCTAATTAATATAAAAAAAAAAAAAGGAAAATGATTCTTTCTCCCCGGACCCCGTGGCAATGGACCAGCGATATTGAAATCATATCACTCTGATAACATTATAATATACTTGATGAGGTATGAGGCAAATATCTCGCATGTGTAAGTTTTATGGTATGGATGACATTTTCTGGCACATCACAAAGGGAAAATTAGGCTAATTACTCCAACTATTCTTTGATATTAGAAAGGGTAAAAAATCATTTTCATTCCCTAATTTTGCCCCTGAAATTTTTCCTCAAACCATTTTTATATTCCAAATTAGTCGTTCAACTTATTTATTTCACATACCGATTATATCAAGGCTACTTTCGTTTAGAGCATCACTGATTAATTTCAACTGTTTCTTATATGGCAATAACGCTGTTAACTTCATCTTAAATGGTAATTATCCTTTAACAACACGATCTGGTTCCATTGAGTAGAGAAGTCAACAATCTTTGAGCTGAGACAGCAATTTGTCTCTCAACATTGACGGATTAATAGTGATTGGGTGCGGTTAGATTGGAGCGAGACCAAAGGTCTAAAACTGAAAAACATAAAAAGGGAATAAGAAAAAAGAACTCTTCGTATGTGGCAAAGATGAACGAACTCTTTGTTGTGTGCTAAATAATTAGGCAGAAAACAAAATCAACACAACTTTTTTCCACAGGAAATTCGATGGATTCGTATTCTATCATCGCACGTAGCTTTGTATGCAGCTTTGAAGCCAAATAGTATAACACGTTATAACAAAAGTTCTTTTTTTAAAACAAAAATCTGCCAACGTTGAAATGTAATTTATATACTATTAAATAAAAATGAATATGACTAAGTGGAAAATGAAATCGACAAGTATAGAAGTTATCATGTAGACTACTAACTAATATGGTATTGTTGTTTCCATATCACCGTATAAAAGTATATAATTGCTCAATCTCATTAAAAAATATATGAGCATCAATAGCATATTTTAAAGTCGGTGATAGATAAATTCAATGATAGATAAAAAATAAGATAAAGAAAGAGAAAGAAAGAGGGGAAGAAAAAAAGTAGAAATAGGACAAAATAGAGAAAAAATAAGTTAAAATAAAAGAGGAGTGAAAAGAAGAGGAAAAAAATAAAGAGGAAAAGAACTAAAATAAGGGAACTACTAAAATATAGAATTACTAATAGGTTTAACCCTCCACCAAACTTATATCATTTCTCTACTCCGTCTTAAGACACACTCCGTTAATCTATATCACACTCTATTATGTCTTGTTTAACTATCTTTTTCAGATAAAGTTCGGTTGATCTCTACCTCTCTTTGTGTCAAGTTTTTGGTAAATAAACTCTTATTCTTACAGGAACATTCAGTGATCGTCTTATAACGTGTTCAAATCACCTCAAACTCTTGTTCTTACATGTAAGAATATATTGTTTTGTTTTTATTTTAGGAAAGTTTTATTGTATATATTTTCCGAATATATCTGTTTTTTGTTCGTAAGCTTTTCTATTAATTCCATGATAGATAACTTTCTTCCAGGAGGAGCCTTATATAACGAGAAAATGATTTAAGTGAATTTAGTTTTAATAAAGAGTTTATTTTTTATAAATTACTAGATTTTGACCGGTGTGTTACATGGGATTAATAGTTTAAGATTTTTATTTAGATTTTGTATTGTATGTAATGTAATTTGTTATATTTTTATTTTTATACTTTCATAAACATAATAATTGAATGAAAAAAAATCTACTTTCTTTTATAAAAATCTACTTTCCATGTTAGATTTTATATTGTATGTATGTAATGTAATTTGTTATATTTTTGTATTCTTTGAATTAAGTGAAAAAATCTACTTTATTTTATAAAAAAAAATTATATGATTATATTTTATATATAATTTTTATTTTAATATATTGACTTCTGCATATCAATGTACAAAAGAAAATTAAAATTTGTCTTGAGTAGAAAAAAATCATGAATAATTTATTTAAGTGAGAACATAATAAATAATTAAATATTTGCTTAAAAATCAACTCAGACAATAATTTTAAGTGAAAAAATAATAGTGATTATGTTGATATTTTATTACTATTTAATTAATATATATATAAGTAATGTAAAATAAATATTAACTTTGATTGGGAAAAAATTATTCAGCAAAAATTACACTCGTGGACTCAATGTAACTTTTTTTTACTTGTTTTTATAAAAAAAAAGTCCATACACGTGTGTTATATTTTATATTAAAATTATAAATTAAGTATAAATTTCTCTTCATATTTCCGTATAAGATATTTATTCACATTTATTATATTTTTTATACTTTTAATGATCATAAAATAAAAATATTTAATAAATTATTTCAATCAAGAAAGAGACAATCATAAAAAAATACATTCAAAATTTGATTATTATGATAAAAATATATAATTTAACCATAATAATTTAGATATTAGTTTTTCACCACCTTGAGTTAAATAAAAATTTCTACTTACTTTTACAAATAAATAAAAAATTCATGTTTGTGTGATATATTTTATATATAATTATTGTTTCAATATATTGTCATATACATATTAATGTATAAAACAAAATAAAAAAAATTGTCCAGCTAGATAAAAATCATGAATAGTCTGTTTAATTGAGAAGATAATACATAAAAGACGAAATATGATTTGTTTAAAGTAAATATTAGACACTAATAGTAATTATATTTATATTTGATTTTTTATGTAAGTAGATATATATTAATTATGTAAAATAAATTTTAACTTTGATTAGACAAAAGTCTTTAATAAAAAAGTTTATCACTCTGTACAAATTTTACTTAATGTTCTAGAAAAAAAAACGTGTTTATTCCAATGTGTTATGTGTTATGTTTCGTATTTTTTATATGATAAATTAAGTTTATATTGATCAGATCAATACTTTCATTTAAAACATTAATAACCATTTGTTATTTTTTTTATATTTGTTCTATGTTTGAAACATAAAACAATGAATAAAATTTTAACTTTGATTGAACAATTCTTTTAGTAAAATCCCTTGGACCTGCAGCGTGACTGTAATTAGTCTCTAACTCATTCGATTGTGGGTGTAACATTACAACTCATACTGACAGAGAAAACTCTGTGTTATGTCATCTGAGTATATACGTATTTGATTTCAATAATTATATGTTTTTAATTATTGATTTTGGTGCATTATATATATATATATGTGTGTGTGTGTGTGTATGTGATTAGTTTAGTGAAGTGACAGAGACATAGAAATTGTGTGAGATAGTTTCCCTAAAGAGGTTAACATAATAATCGAGGAAATTAACACATTAATCTAGATATTTAAGATAAGATTTATTAGTTTTGGCGAAAATAATTTTACCATTTCTGGCTAAAAATTCAAAAACAAAACTACCTACTTATGGCAAGCATTGGCACGTCCAACATGGCCCTCAAATGGTCATTTAAGCTTGTCGATTGCACACATCAATATCCCTTCATCATTTCTCACCATTTTCTCTCCCAAACCAAAACTTGGACCTTCATTCTTCTTCATTTGCAAAAGACACTCAAGGAGGGAGAGGCCACCATTTTCATCTTCTTCCAAGCTCCATCTTAGTGTTTTGAGACTTCTTCTCTCAAAGCCTTGGTAAGATGCTCTTAAACCTATCTTTTCTCCTTATTTCTTTCTCATTTTTGTGAAAAATTCTTACTTGAGGTTCCAATTTTTTTTTTTTTTTCATTCCTTGAAGCTTGAGACTTCAAGATTTGAGCTTTTATCTCTTGAGCATTTCGTGGAAGCTTCATTTAAGGTAAGGGGAGTCTTTTTTTTTCACTTCTTAAACCCTAACCTTGTTGTCATTGGAAGCTAGGCTTCACTACATGTTGTGATGTTTAAAATTTTGTATCTACTTCCATGAATGGAACTTGATTATATGTTTTTTGCCAGATGTTTTAAGATTAAAAATGATTTATTTGGGTGCTAAAACTTAAGGTTAGTCTTAAATTTCACTTAAATCAAAGTTTACTAACAGAAGTTACAAATAAAATAAGTTTTAGGACATTTTACTAGATAAAATTTGTCATGAAAATAAATTGGCAGTAGGAGCTGTATGGACAGTTTTTTTTTTTTTTGTTTTGACCTCAAAAATGATTTTTTTTTTTAGGTTTGAAAATGTAGGATAACATATAAGATTTATGAAAATCTGATTCCCGAAGCATCTAGAATACTGAAAATAAGTTTGGAGCCAAACTTTGTAAAACTAAGTGACAATGTGATTTTAGACAGTGGACAACTTAGCATAGGGATAGTGCCTCTAGATAAATTATCTAAGAATTATTTATTTTTTGAAACTGTTGATTTATTTGTTATTATATTGCTGAGATAAACTGCAAGATCTAATAAACTGATGCATGCTCTGGAAATTGTGATGATTATGTGCTGATAAAATTACTGAAGTGCATGCACGTATATTTGTTGCTTGCGAATTTACATCATGTTATATATATATATATATATATATATATATATATATATATATATTTGTTTTCATCTATACGCATTGTGGTTTGGGTTCGGGGTTGTTCGACCTTCGGTAAATTGTTTGTTCATGTTTGTTAGATGGCTATAATTACAGTCTAATGTGGTCCAATTGTTTTTTATGACAAGTGATTTTATTGCTTAAGGGGCCACAATTGGTTTACTGAGAATAGTACGTAGGCCTGAGCCTTGTCTTTCTTTCTTGTTTGTTTGTTTATACGAGTTTGTTGATTCACGTGGCATGAGGGCTACGCACGTAATGCAATGACAATAGTCAAGAGGGTTAGACAAAGAGTAAGGAACTGATGGTTCTATTTCTTCTGTGAGAAGGTGTGATTACGTTGAGAAAGTGGATATGGACAGAGATACACTGGGGTATAGTGGATGGAGAGGTTTGAAGAACCTGGGAGAATTAGTGAGTTGTAATTACTTGACATTTGGCGCACTTGTTTGACGTGGGTAACTCACATGCCTTACTTTGCTACTATTGACGAGCTCTAAGACTATGTTTTTTGAGTTGGGAGCTCGGGGATCGGTGTACATTGTATTCGTATGTGGTGATCATTCCCAACTGTCATCCGCATGATTTTTGTAAGACCATCAAGACCTGGGAGAATTAGTGGCAGAGGTTATAGGTGTGTTAGTAATGTGCTTAGGATCTCGAGAGTGTTGTTTGCTTAGAGAAACCACACATAATGGTTAATAGGATGTATGTATTCTTTGTTTGATTGTTTGTTTGTAGCATTTGAGGAGCGAAGAGCTCATCCCTACAATATACAACTTTCAGGTATTGATGATGTCAAGTACACCGAGGTGTCTGCAGGTTTGGTGTAGCTCGCAGAGAGAGCGGGTATGGCCCTGCACCATAACACAGACAACATGTTACACCTATCATACTCGAGTCCACATAGTGCCAACTGATAGACCAGATGCAGTGCCCTTTACCATAGACTGTTTACTAACCTGCTATATCCTATGGGGATTCACGTCTCACGCAGAGCTCTGATATTATGAAGATACTTGTTTGTATCTCGGACTGGAAGTGCAACATCCTACTTTTGGAATTCCTATTGACTCCAAAGGAGTATGATGAGTGGGACAACATTCATCGATACAATGTGCAACAAGTACATCCAATATAGGTTATAGAGGACCAAGGTGACCATTTGGACATATGCCAGAAGAGATTAAGGAGTAACAGAAACTTTTGGGGCAGTTGGAGCCAACATCTAAGAAGAGAGTGACAAACCTTCCAAGGATGCATCTTAGTTAGTTTAATACTCCTAGAGTGATAAGTGGTCTACTCTAGTCCTAGTTTTTTTTTTTTAATACTATTTTTGATGTATTTTGAGCATAGTTGTGAAAATCGGTTCGATCATTAACCCGGTCGAGGTAGTGGGTCACTGGTTAGTGGTCCAACCGGTGGGTCAGTAATTGGCCCGGTTTGAATCGGTCTATATTGAAAAATTCAAAATTGTATTATATATACGTATATAAAAAACATTATTTGATTAAGAAAAAATCATTCATAATTCCATATTCAAAAATTCAAAATAATAATTGAAGTATTAAAGGTAATAACACAAGTAAAGTGTATTCATAATAAAAAAGGGTGTAAATAGTAATTACCAAAATCAAAACAGAAAATTGAAAACTGCATAAAGCAATTCTAGGGGTACGAAAAGTAAACTTGCGGAATTGGCCCATATCTGGCCCAAATTACGAAAACCTAGCACTATATATAATATTTTAAGCCTTTTTCATTGCGCCTTCTTTGTCTTCTTCCTCTATACAGTTGTTGCGCCTTCTTCCTCCCAAATAAAGAACTACTGTATCATTAACAACAAATTATGTTATTTTACTTATGCTCTGTTGCACCTTACTTCCTCTATTGCACCTTCCTTCCTTCCTGCTGCAAGGTGCTACTATGTGAAGGAGGCTTGACGACGACGGCGAGGCCATGAGCTTCTTGATCAAGCCTCGACGGCGGCGTGACGACGACGACGGTGCAGTGACGTCGTTTTCAACTTTTTCTTTCACGTACAACCCGGTCCGGTTTCCAATAACCGGCCGGGTTCCCGGATTTGGACAAAATCGGTCGGGTTCCACCGGACCAAACCGGGTCATGTGCATGGCCGGTTCAATGCCCAACCCGTCCCGGACCGGGTTTAATAACACTGATTTTGAAGGATATTTTCTCCATGAACATGTATTTTGTTGTAGTAGGGATGTAAAATATATTTTGTTTATTATCACACTATTATGGGTTGTATCCGTGTATTTCTCTTTGACACTACATGTTTTATTTTATTTATGTATGGAACTGAATTACTTTATATTTGCATTTATTTTAATTTGATAGAATTATTTAGTGTATTTCAGACTAATGCGTTTTGTTTTTAAAATATATATATATATATATAAAAGATGTTTTTATTAGAGACACCCATGGTCTCTAACTCAAGACAAAAAAAACTTTAGTAAAACAATTTTATCTTTGTGAATTTAGTGCATTTTTTTAAAATTATTTTTAAAAAACTATTCATCCATGGGAAGTATTAATAACTATTTGTTATATTATATTTAACGAATTGTTATCTTGGGACCAAAATTATTATGACTTAAAACTTAAAATTAAAACTAATTTAAAGACCTCAAAAATAAAATAAAAGTTGTTTTGAAATTTTTACTTAAAATATCTTTTAAGTAAAATATTATTGTTTGAAATTTTAAATTTGTTCCATGTGCGAAATTCAACATGAGATAAAATAGTATAAGATGTAGAAGCAAAATTAGACTTAATAAATATGAAAATCAAACAAATAAGGAAAGTTACATGATTAATAAGAATGTTCCTTGGCAAAAAATTTACAAATTCAGTAGTATTTTGGGGTATCAACACACTCGAATAATCACTAGCTATTTAGGGTTTCTTGTTCTCATAGGTGGGGTAAAAATTATGATTTCTCTTACATATTAGATCATGTTCACTCTAGATTGACAAGTTGGAAAACTAAGCTTCTTAGTAGAAATATGAATCCAGTTTGCATAACACAATATTAAGCTACTACACAAACAAAGGCAGGTTCTTCTTTGTTAATACTTGCAGTTGCTACCGAACCCTGTTGTAATGAACATCAATTGGAATTAGTAGTGTTGGCTTTGATAATATAAAAATGTAGATTGAACTTTTGTTTACCAAAATTGAAGTTGTAGTTTCAAATGATAAGAGGGGAGACTGTATTTGTTTGTCAATTCATCCTAAATCCAAGATGCAAGTTAATCTGCACTTAAGATCATAATTTGCTATTTATTTTGTTTGCAAGTACAACTAAGTCACCCTGTTAGTTTGGAACTTATTGGTTGCCATAGCCGACATTCTTTGAGGAGTCCATCACATTTCTGGATTCCATTCCATTGGCATCAATGAAGTTGCTTTTGTTGTTTGTGCCCACTGTAGGAGGTATGTATGTCTTTGTTACACTTTTTTGCGTATCACATTTACATGTGTAACATGTCTATAGATTGTATTAAAGTTATATGCATTTTTAATGAACCTTTGTGTCCCATTCGACCTTCAATACAATGAAACATGGGTTAAGGAATCACAAAGACAAGTGTACCTAGGAGCTTACTTCAATCAGTAAATAAAATTAATGGTTTGGATCTGTTTGCCAATTTTTGCATAATAACATTTACAAATTTTGTTGATTTCAGGACCCATTGGCAACTTGTGCTATGTCCTTGCTCTTACGAAGTTGTTTGGTTCTGTTTATTACATAGGAAGCCTGATATTCACATCAAAATCGCAATTAACAAGTTAGTTGTCCTAATTGCTCAAAATAAGCAAATATGTAATAACCTAACCCACATTCATGTGTTTCATTGGTAATCAATGCAATGAAGACATTGAAGCCAACATTCCGTGTTAAAACGTCTAATGCCATACCTAAATGGATTGAAGTCAAGGTTAGCAATTTGAAACCTTCTCAAATTTTGGAGCAACCCCTACTTTTGATGGCAATTCAACTTGGTTGCGGTTCTACGCCAAGGAAATGAATTGGGAACATCTTCCTCATTGCATGCTGGTTAATTATCTGGATAACAAGGAACAAACTAATTTTTAAAAATCAGACTTGGAACTCTCATATGATAATAATGGATATTTATGGCATTCGTTCATGGGTGCATAAAAGTGTTTTGCAACCCAAAGTTTCTTCCCAAAATTAGAGACGTTAGGTGGCATTATCCACCTCAAGGATTTGTCAAACTTAATACAGATGGGAGCTCAACTGGGAATCCAGGCAAATCGAGCTTTGGTGGGGTTATCAGAAATTCAAATGCTCAATGGATAGTGGGCTTTGTAGGATTATGTGGTGTTACTACTAATATGAATGCGGAGCTCAAAGCAATCTTTCATGGGCTAAAAATTGCTTGGTCAAAGGGTCTGAGGAACATAATATGTGAATCTGATTCTACTGTGACCTTGAAGATGATTGCCAATGGTGTTCTTGTAACACACCTGTTGGCAGTCGTGAGCAACAACATTCGAACTTTCATGGACAAAGAGTGGAGCTTCTCTTTCTAGCATACTTTAAGGGATGTCCACTTTGTGACTTATAGCTTAGCTAAGCAAGGAGTTAATTTACAACAATCTATTTTGATTCTAGTCGTTTGTCCTTCATATCTGCATAACCTTTGTTTTGCAGACTCTATAGGAGTTTCCTCACATAGATTGCATTGGTGTGTTTGTTTCTGCTTGTCTTTTCTTTCTTCTTATATATAAAAAAAATTACCAAACCTATAGAATAGCAAAATAATACACACACACACACACACACATATTCTTCTAATTCTTTTCATTGCTAAATATTTTTTAGTTTTTCAAACAAAATTTTTATAGTTATTCTTTTATTTTTTTTAAATTGAGTTAAATATACACAATTAATTATTCTTTTCATATCTCTTAACTCCAATATTTCTGGTTTATAAAAAAACTTCAATATGTCATTTTGCTTTTAGGTCTTCTTTTAACCAATAAAGGAGAGTAATAAAGATAAGTAATTTTAATTTTAAATTATGAAAATCTAACACTTAACAATATAAATATATTTTGATTAAAAAATAATAATTATATTTTTAAAACGATTAGTATAATTTTTATTTCTAATATACTATATATATATGTTTGATTCTGTGGGATGATGTCACGTGACAACTCCATATTCATCCCATCCAAAATTATTAAATAACTATTGGCACAAGAAATCTTAATGATGAATCGAAATGGATTCGGCTATGACTACTTTAATACGATTCCAAAATTTAAAAAGTGACTCAAGTGATTTGTTGAGAGTGGAAATCTGCCTCTTGACTTGGGCATGGACTCTCGAGTTACTACATATTGAAGGTCCAAACAAACGTTTAGAAACTATTGTTTATACTTGAAAAATCTAAAGTAACTGATCCTAGATCGTGTTTATGCATGTTCGTACATGACTTCTTCACAATCCAATTAGGCAGCAACAAAGTGCGCTTTCCATGTTCCGATTTGCAGGAACCACTTCCTAGATCATGAGATTTTCACATTTCAACTTTTTTAGCCAGTATCCCGTGATTTTAGCCACAACTTGAAATCTGACGCACTTATCTTCTGACCTTTATCTAAATTTTCAAATATTGGTCAAATTAGCTATCATAATGGTCGAATCTTGTCATCTTATCTGAAATCATAACAAACTCTTTTCGGCTTAGTCTTTATCTTGATTCATTCAGTTAATGCTAGTTAGCATCTTGGAAAACATACCAAGTCACGTAAATAGTATAAAATGGAAGTCCAAATATCGTATTCTATTAACTGATTAACAAGTGAACCAAATGGCAAATAGTAACAAACGATAAGACCGAGTGTCGTATCCACATGAACTTAATTTACTTATGTTAAGTAGTTCATATAAACCAAATTCTAAACAACTGAATAAAAGGAGTTAATTGACTTTTAAAGCATAACATAGAGATTTAAACTCTAACATTAAGCAAAGACATAAAAACAGTCTAATGTTCAAAGTGACACAAATACAAACACTTTGGATGCAATATAAAATAAATGCAGAGTTTTTATTTTACAGTTAAGCATTCAATTTTTATTTTTTAAATATAAAATTATTATCTATTTAATCATAAACCGGAAATGTAAAATACAAAATACAAATTTTACATGTCATGTTTATTTATTTCAATTTATATATGATGTTTTAAATAAAATATAATGTTTTAAAATAAAAATATAATATTTTAATTATAATTATAATAACTATAATATAAAAAATATTTCTACAATTAAACTTTTACCATTAAAAAGAAAAATAAAATAAAATTACTATTTTAGCCTTAAAATTATGAGAAGAAATATATTTTTAGGAGAAAAACTATAAAATTAATCTTTTATCCTTAAAAAAAGCTGAAAATTGAAGTTACATAAATAATTTTACTTCTACTTTTGTATATATAAAGATGAAAATTAGTGTAAAAAAGTTTATATTGTCAATTAATTAAAACTGATTTAAATATGATTTTTAAAATAATTATTACAGAATTTAATAATATTTTCATACATATCAATTTATTGTAATTAAATTTTTTTTATTAATATACATAATATAAAAATGAATTAAACCAACTATTTCAAATTTATGGGTTTATATAATATTGACTGGTGATATCTAAACCTGAAACATTGTATTACTCAAAAGAAAAAGTCGTCGTTAACAATTATATGAACATGAATATGATTCCTATTGTTCTATGTTGTTTCCAAAGGCTTTGACCACATTTTTCAATAACAAGTGGAGGGTTTTGGTTAATTATATATTTCCAAATGGTCATAAATTAACGAGTTTTGAAGTTGTTCGAACAACGATTTCTGCGATTTGAGCGATGTACTACTTATTTACACGAAACTTCAAAATCTAGTTGAGGCAAATAATCAAATAATAAGATAAAAAAACAAAACCAACAAAACTAAGTTTAGTTTTTTCTTAAAGTAATATTTCGTATTTGAGCCTTGTAATTATGGATGAAAAAGAATGTTATCAAAGAAGAAGAGTTCACTAAAGAAAAAAAGGGTTATGCACAAAGTTAATTAATCACAATTTAACATATATAACATATATGATAAATTTATTAATTTTTAAAATAATTATCTTAAAATAATTCAAATGATGATATATGATTAAATCTATTTTACATTGTCATAAACTTTAATATCTTCACTAAATATGGCCTATTAGATTTTAAGAGAGATACAGTAGTTGAGAAACAACATATTTATTAACCTATTTTTAAGGTAGTTTTCTATTTTAACGGTGGTTATACATGTGAGGTATAAACGCAACTTCAAAACACATTGTGTTTGGTAATAATTAATACATTTGTTGCTTTAGGATGTGGATCCAACAAATTATAGTTTTGCGTCTTTTATTGTTTTTAACAAATTTGACTATAGGTGGATTTAAAACGCATTCCCAAACAAGCTATAACATGATATAAAATAAATTGATATGGTAATTAACTTAATCCTCACAATTTATAAAATGTCAAACCAACAACCCCGTTACATCAACAAAGCATTAGCCCATGGATTAGAGAAGACAGAAACAATAATTATTAGTTGGTACTAGTATTTGCTGTGGAAATAGTTAGACAAATTAAAACACTTACATGAGCAGTAAATTAAGGCCAGGAGTCAAATCCTATATATAGTGGTTAGTGGGATGTGCGACATAAACCAAATTTTGCAAGCATAAAACCGAAAAGATGGGAAATGGATTGAAATGATACCCTGCACCTCCTCTCCTGTGCTGCATTATATGATATATGAATAATAAGAAAACAGCAGCATCCATAAAAGGGGTACTTCACGCTGGTTGGTTCTTCCCCCATTTTTATATTCCTAATTATTTCTCCCATGTCACTATGTTGTGAAGTCTACTAGGAGTGAAAGATAATATCACCACACTTTGTCCGCATTCTCATTCTCCTCCCATCTTTTCCAATGGCCTCCAACGAACACCAAAACGGCGACGCCGTTCATCCCCACCCTTCCAAAAAGATCAAACTCTGCAATTCCATTAACTTAACTAATTCCTCGTTTATCACCGATGCCGAGATCGAATCAGAATTCTCCCACCACCACCCCACGGTGGCGCGCCTCAACAACGGCGCGTTCGGGTGCTGCCCGGCTTCCGTGATCGCCGTGCAACGCGAGTGGCAGATGAAGAACCTCCGGCAACCGGACCACTTCTACTTCAACGACCTCAAGAAGGGACTCCTTCACTCCCGCACCATCATCAAGGACCTCGTCAACGCCGAACACGTGGACGAGATCTCCCTCGTCGACAACGTCTCCACCGCTACCGCCATCGTCCTCCAGCAAGCCGCCTGGGCCTTCCACGAAGCAAAATTCCAGAAAGGCGACGTCGTCCTCGTGCTCCACTACGCCTACGGCGCCGTCAAGAAAGCCATCGAGGCCTACGTGGCGCGCGCCGGAGGCACCGTTATCGAAGTGCCCCTCCCCTTCCCCGTCACCTCCAACGACGACGTAGTCAACGAATTCCGAAAAGCCGTTGAGAGGGGCAAATCCCGAGGCAACAGAATTCGGTTAGCGGTTATCGACCACGTGACTTCCATGCCCAGCGTGGTGATCCCCGTGAAGGAGTTAGTTAAAATCTGCAGGGAGGAGGGTGTCGAGCAGGTAACTTTTTTTTTTTTTTTATGATTGATAAATATTACCGGAAAATAGAACTCAGATCTCTTTTTACTAGTTTTATCATCAAGTTAATCTTATAATTTTTATGGAGCAGGTATTCGTGGACGCCGCACATTCGATTGGGTGCACGCGCGTGGACATGCAGGAGATTGGGGCGGACTTCTACACCAGCAACTTGCACAAGTGGTTCTTCTGCCCTCCCTCCGTGGCGTTCCTCTATGCACGTGCCTCCGCCAAGGCACGTGACCTTCACCATCCCGTGGTGTCGCACGAGTACGGGAACGGGTTGGCCGTGGAGAGCTCGTGGACCGGGAACAGGGACTACAGCTCGCAGCTGGTGGTTCCGGCGGTTATGGAGTTCGTGAAAAGGTTCGAAGGTGGGATTGAAGGGATCAGAAAGAGGAACCATGATGTGGTTGTTGAGATGGGGGAGATGCTGGTGGAGGCTTGGGGGACCCACCTTGGGAGTCCTTCGCATATGAGTGCTAGCATGGTGATGGTGGGTTTGCCTCCTTCTTTGGGTATTGGGAGTGACTCTGATGCTCAAAAGCTTAGGACGCGTTTGAGGAATGAGTTTGAGGTTGAAGTACCAATTTATTTTCGTGGTGGGGAAGATGGGCCTGTTACTGCGTATGCACGAATTTCTCGTCAGGTTTACAACAAGGTTGAAGACTATTATAAGTTCAGGAATGCGGTTAATCAACTTGTGCAAGATGGGTTTACTTGTGCTCTTCTTTCGGCTTGAAAATTGGGGTAGCCTATGCTTTGCTCTTAGATTTAATTAACTCCTCAATAACATATAAATCGATTTTATATATGGAATATTTGCAAATGTTGAGTTTGCACTTTGCTGATAGTGCTATTTCGCTCTGTCTGTTGAAAATTTCTTTGTCTGTACAAGTATTTGAGTAGACATTGGTCGTTTAACATTTTTACTACTGGTTTATGCAATATTGCACCATCAGTACTGTAGTGGACTGGTGGGTGCTTCTTTGATATTTTAGAACATTGCTGTTGAAGCACAAATAAACACTTATATTCATAGGTTTACACTATTTTGGTGGGTTTAAGGACCAATTACCATTCTCTCAGTAGAAGTTGTGTGTATTTATTATTTTGAATTAATTCCTTGTTTTGACACTTTTAGCTTTTGCATCCTCTACTCTGTTTTGACCTAATTTTTTCAGTCAGGCCTTTTAATATAGTAGTCTAGTAGATAGTATAGGGGTGGCAATATGGCCTTGGTCCAACCGGCCAACCTATTTGGGCCACGAAAAAAGTGGATTGGACTAGATTTTGAGGCCACATTGACTAAATAGATCGGACTAATCCAACCCACAAAAATGTGGGTCAAAACACATGCACGGCTGGTGTGGTATGACTGTGGTGTGGTGACGGCAGAAGCTGCTACAACTGTGGGGAGTCTGGACATTTTGCCAGGGGCGTTGCTTTTGTGTTTTCTAGTTCTTTTGTTTTCTTTTTTCTAGATCTGAAGATTACCCTTTAGAAATATTGTTAGTCTGTTTGATAGGGTGTGGCTTCTTTGCGTTTTTTTTTTTTTTTTTTGGTTTTACATTATAAGCATTTAGCTCTTGGATTTATTGGTTTGCTTTTTGGGCTTAGGGATAGGAGAGTTTTGGTGAACGTAATATTATGCTCTGCCTTAGTAGCCTTACCTTATTCTGTTGAAATCTTTGAATATATCATGGTGCTGTTGTTAGGATGGATGGTTGTGTATATTTTGAATATATTGTGCAAGAAATATTGATTTGTTTTAAAATTTTGTTTGTGTATATATTTGTTAATCCTGGATATAAATTAATTATTTTTATTTTTTATAAATTTTTTGATATTTTAAAAAATAATAATTTTTTTTTTTTAAGGTGTACTGACTTGTTAGTCCACTAACCCACTTTAAAATAGGACGGACAAATATTTTTAGTTTACTTTATAAAAGTGGGTCAACCCGATCTGATCCATTTTTTGTGAGTTGGTCTAATTCGACCCATTTTTGGATGGGCTAATCCACTTTACCATCCCTAATAGTAGATTAAATATGAAACTAATATTTTGTGTCTGATCTATATAGATTTTATCTTCTATGCTTTGTGTTTTTTCGGATTTAGAATAAGTTACATGCTATTAATGGAAACAACAACACTCCACACACAGTTCATTGTTTATAAGGCTCTCACAGATGACTTTACAAAAAGGGAAGGAGAGAATGAATAAAAAATTGAGAAAGGAATATAACCCATTGCCAGAAATCAAACTCACATTTTACACCGGTAGGTTGATAAATCCTGGTTAAGCAATAGAGACTTTTTTTCCTGGTTACTGGTGGCAGCATGTGGCTTTTGACATAGTGTTTTATACCCCACAGCCTGAAACACATTCACTACCTGAAGTAAAACAGTTTTATGACAATGCATTACTGAAAAAAGTTTCTTACCAAACAGCACATATCATTACTGCTAATCATATGAAAGAGCAGGTAGTCTGCTTTGCGTTTTGAAATATTTAAAAATAAAATAAAAAATTAAAGGGCTAAGTCCCACGCTCTTGGGTGAGAAATATTGTGAGAAGTTATCAGTAAATTTTGAAATTGTAAATTAAGTTATTTAGAGAAATGTGGTCGTATGTTTTAATTATATATTTTTACTTACAATTATTGTATTTTTTTTTACATAGTGTGGTTTTTACTATTCATCTTATATTATATTCTAAAACATGTTCAATCAAATTTAAAATAAAATAAAAATAACATACTTTGGTAAAAATAGGTTCAATTCCCTCTCCATTCACCAAGACATGAAAAACAGATGATTCCACACACATTCTCATCCAGGAAACTCATTTATCTGCAAACCCCATTTTGAGCAGAATACCATACAAATATCTCCTGTCAAAATCTTTGCTTATGTCAATCTTCAAAGCAAATTCTTCCTCCTTACCTCTCATCTTGTACTTCATATGGTGGATGATTTCAATAACAACTAGGACATTATCAATAATAGAGTGACCTTCAACAATAACAGATAGACATTTGGGAAGAACAGATTTTAATCTATCAGCCAACACTTTGGAGACAGTCTTGTACAACAGATTACATAATGAAATGGGCCTCAAATCTTCATAGATGAGGGGTTATCAATTTTTGGAGTAAGGACAATGTTTGTACTGTTTATCTTGGAAGGAAAAAAGCCTTGATTCAACCAAGCCACACCATCCATTATGAACAATATCATCACCAAGCAGATCCCAAAATCTCTCGTAAAAACAGGATTGTAACCATCTCGGACAGGAGATTTATTAGAGTTCATTTGGAAAACAACTTGCTTAAATTTCCATTTTTTAAAATTTAAACTTACTTTTTTTAAATAAATATATTGATATCTAGATTTTTTTAAGATAAAGAAAGTGACTATTTAATCAATTTCAAATACACAAATGAACTTTCAAAAATAAATTATGACAACGGTTTATTGTGTTATTCATGTGATTTGGCGGGGTAAAAAGGAAACTACAAAAGAAAATAGAAAGAGAAAGAGAAGGATGAAAAATCAGAACTGGTATTATAAATAGACATGGCCTCGTATATTCAAGCCCAGTGTCGTCCAGCCCTAAAGGCTTGACACGGTAGCAGCAGGACAAGATGTTACTTTCAATAAATTGAAACAAATACATATTTTGATTTGTCTTTGTCTTCTGTTTCTATTCACTGGCAAAGGAAAAGCAAATGTGACCGCACTCTCTCCGCCGATGCAAAAACGAACCTAAGAACCGGGCTTTCCGTGCAATACAATTCATCTTCGTTTGGGGATTAGCAACCTTAATTCACCTTTTCTAATAATCAACCAGGTATCTTTACATTATTCTTTGTTTGCGTTTCCTCTGATTTTAGGGTTACACTCTGATTGATGATCATACCTCTTCTGAAATATAAATGGAAACACAGCCAAGTTCTCTATCAGGTTATTGGGTCCCTAAATTTCAATTCTTTTTGGGGGGTCGTGGAACATTATCCTGAATGCCCCCAATACGTTGTGTATTTGAATTTGCCACTGAATGTCCTAAATAAAATGATTGAAATTTGTGCTATCCTTTCTTTCTAGCAACTGTAAAAAGTCAAAACTTATTAGTTTGGCTTAGTGTTGAGGGTATTTCTGAATGTTCTTTATATTTTACTACCTACTTTTGTTGTTGTTGTTGTTGTTGTAATTATTCCAGGAGCATTCTTTCCATCTGGCATTTTGATGATAAGGATTCTATTGTGCTGTGTTAGGTCATGGCTGCCATGAAAATAATTGCAATATGTCAGTCGGGAGGCAAGTTTGTGACAGGGAAAGATGGTTGTTTGTCATATAAAGGTGGTGATGCTCATGCTATAGACATTGGTGATCTAATGAAGTTTGATGAGTTCAAGGAAGAAGTGGCAGAAATGTTTAATATTAGAGCTGATAGCATGTCTATCAAGTATTTCCTTCCAGGGAATAAGAAGATTCTCATTACTATTTCTAATGACAAGGATCTACAACGAATGATCAAATTTCACGGGAGTTCTTCTACTGTTGATATCTATATCCTTATTGAAGAGGTAGCTGCCCCTGAGGTGTCAAACATGCCTGCCAGTAGGTAGTTATCTTTGTTTGTGGGCTATAATAATATCTCATTGTTATTTTGTGGAACTTTCTAGAGTTTAATTTTGGAATTCCTGGGGTTTTAGGTCAAGCAGAACAACCTTGTCTGAAACAGTAGCAGTAGCACCAGAGCCACTCAATGCTTTTCACACTGCTGTTGCTGATGGTGTGCTTGATGTCGTTCATGATACCAATCAAATTGATACAAATATGGATATGGACACTCCTCTAGAAGTTGTCCCTGTTCCTCTTCGATCCTCAAATGATGAGAAGTACGCCAAAGGGGCACAGCAGTGGCAGAATACTATAACTGGAGTGGGTCAAAGGTTCAGCAGTGTACATGAATTT
Organism: Glycine tomentella; assembly: GCA_007407185.1. Taxonomy (NCBI): domain Eukaryota; kingdom Viridiplantae; phylum Streptophyta; class Magnoliopsida; order Fabales; family Fabaceae; genus Glycine; species Glycine tomentella. The sequence continues at coordinate 26,181 of PYAF01005714.1, forward strand.
CGAGAAGCCTTGCGTAAATATGCCATCGCTCATCAATTTGCCTTTAAATATAAGAAAAATGATAGTCATCGTGTAACTGTTAAATGCAAAGCAGAAGGTTGTCCTTGGAGAATTCATGCATCAAGGTTGTCAACTACTCAATTGATATGTATCAAGAAAATGAATTCAACTCATACATGTGAAGGGGCTTTTGCAACAACTGGGCATCAAGCAACTAGGAGTTGGGTGGCCAGTATTATAAAGGAGAAGTTGAAAGATTTTCCGGATTACAAGCCCAAGGACATTGTCAATGACATCAAACAGGAATATGGAATTCAACTTAACTATTTTCAGGCATGGCGCGGGAAAGAGATTGCTAAGGAGCAGCTTCAGGGTTCTTATAAAGAGGCATATAGTCAGTTACCTTTCTTCTGTAAAAAATTAATGGAGGCTAATCCTGGAAGTCTTGCGATGTGCACTACAAAGGAAGACTCAAGCTTTGATCGTCTCTTTGTATCACTTCATGCTTTGTTGCATGGCTTCCAACAAGGTTGTCGACCACTGATTTTCCTTGATAGCATTCCATTGAAATCAAAATACCAAGGAACTTTGTTAGCAGCAACGTCTGCGGATGCCAATGATGGTGTATTTCCTGTTGCCTTTGCCATTGTTGATGATGCTGAATCTGACGATAGCTGGCATTGGTTCTTACTTCAATTAAAGTTGGTGCTGTCAACATCTTGTCCCATAACATTTGTGGCAGACAGAGAGAAGGGGCTGAAAACTTCTATTGCTGAAATATTTGAAGGTTCCTTTCATGCATACTGCCTACGATACTTAACTGAGCAACTTTTTAGAGACTTGAAAGGGCAGTTTTCTCACGAGGTAATGCGACTCATGATTGAAGATTTATATGCTGCTGCTTATGCAACCAAACCAGACGGCTTTCAAAACTCAATGGAGAGCATTAAAAAGATTTCTGAAGAAGCATACAATTGGATTATTCAAAGTGAGCCCCAGAACTGGGCAAATTCATTTTTTCTGGGTACTAGGTATAATCACATGACATCAAACTTTGGGGATCTGTTCTATAATTGGGTAGCTGATGCAGATGAATTGCCGATAACACAGATGGTTGATGTAATTAGGGGTAAGATTATGGAGTTAATTATTGCCAGAAAGACAGTATCCGATCAATGGGAAACTAGGTTGAGTCCAACCATGGAGGAGAAGCTTAAGAAAGAAAGCCAAAAAATTAATTCACTTTCAGTTCTACAATCAACCTGTAGCACCTATGAGGTTTGTGGCGACACAACTGAGGTGGTTGATATTGATAGGTGGGAATGTAGTTGCAAGGCCTGGCAGCTGACTGGTGTGCCATGTTGCCATGCCATTGCTGTCATTAGTGGCATTGGCCAGAGTTTTTATGATTATTGCTCCAGATACTGTACAGCTGAGAGCTACAGGCTGACTTACTCGGAGATTGTACATCCAATTTTAGACATGGAAGTGTCTGCTTCAAAAGATTCTCAGCTTGTGGTAACAGTAACACCTCCTCCCACCAAAAGACCGCCTGGTCGGCCGGCTACAAAGCGATTTGGATCTCAGGAAGTAGTCAAGCGTCATCTCCATTGCAGTCGATGCAAGGGACTAGGGCACAACAAGTCTACTTGCAGGGAGCAATTATAGTGCTGGGGACACCGTTGGTAAGTGCTTCCTTGAATAAAACAAATTATTTTGCTCTGCAGAAACCTGAATTTTTGCTGTTGAGTCTTAAAAGTGCAATGTTGGGTTGACAATTGACTAATTTATTTACTTTTTCGATTTTATCAGAACAGAGTTTCAGCAAGGATCGGTAGCACAAGGATCTGTACAATGCATCTAACTGCTCGTCTGAAGGGACTGGAAAAAAATTAAAACTAGAATTAATGTAGTTTAGTTGTACAATAAGCATAGTGGTTTCATGGTATTTAGTATTCTTTTGCACATGGTTTGCTAGTTTAAATTCATGCTGCAATCTTGACAAGTTCGATTCCCCTTATTTGAAATATCTCCTTAGTCCGGGTAAATGCGATGGATGTGTGTGGCAGACAAATAAAATTAGCGAGGACCTCTCTTGGTTCTAGCTCGTTACAGGCGGATAAATGGTCTGCTTTACTAGTTAGTACCAATAAATTCTGCTTCCACAATTGCACTAGATTGTAAATACATCTTCAAAAAAGAGTAGATATTGCGATTGGGGGTTTCTCTACTTGGTTGTTTTAAGGTTGAGAAATATTGAATGTAATTTTAATCAATTTGTATTGAAGCATATTCACGGTGTGGGAAATTTATTCTTGGTATTGGATTTTAATTAATTACAGAATTAATTTTAACCACATTGTATTGAATTAATTATTGAATGTAATTTAAATCAGTACCTAAAAATTCATAGAAGCACATAGATAATTTAATCTCTAGTATCACCTTCTCTTGTAAATGGTTAGAATGACTACATGACCTTACGCTACCTACCTAAAAATATTCTACATTTAATTATTGAATGTTCTACCACATTAACAGCAGTCACAGCATCATACTGCAACTTGTAGTCTTGTACAAACAAAACATGACCAAACTGAATATGCAGAAACCTTGTATCGGATCTGCACCTCCACTTTTACTTTAGCACCCTTCAAATTTTGTATCTTCATTATATGATCTTCTAATATTACAACGAAATAGATGTGGAGTTTCTTAAATAGACACTACAACTTTTTTTCCACTTACATATTTTATTATTATATTTAATTTAATTTAAAAAGAAAAATAAAAGGCTGCATTGAGCACCTGTAGCCTCTTTGCAAGCACGCTGGTTGCATAATGTTAGTAACATATTCTAGGATAAATTTTTTTTAATTTATTACTTAAAATTTATTTAAAATTAAAAAGTGACAAGTGAGATTTATTAAATAAAAAATAGAACTCATGAAATTTTATGATTTCTAATAAATTTAATACAATAATAAAAATTATATTAAAAAATGTGTTAGTAACATTTTTCTTATTATGAAAATACTCAAAGTTAATGCTTTTTACATTAATACATGTTTTAATGTAAATTTTAATTGTTTAAAAATTTCAAAATATAGTTGAATTACGCCTATATATATTTTTTAAAGAAAATATATGTCTATATATTTATTTTAGTCTTTTATTTTTTTTAATATAATAAAAGGATAATTAATATATTTTTTTATATTATTTTATTTAATATATATTCTATATTTTTTACTAATCTT
>PYAF01005714.1:29540-52297 GCA_007407185.1 Glycine tomentella
ATTATTTGATAATTATAAGTTAATATTAATAATAAAATATTTTAATACTTTTTTAAACAAAGTACATTTTAATATTTTTTTATTTAAATTAAGTTTTTGCATAATTTGTTAAATTTATAAAATAAATAATAATCCTTAACATTAATAAAAAATATAAAAATATTAAATAAAAATATTAAATTAAATAATATATCAAAAATATAATTATTAAATAAAATAATATAGAAAATATAGAAAATATTAAATAAAACTAAAAAAAATAAAATATGTATTAATTCATCAAATAATTAAAATAATTTTTTTTATAATTTTGAAGTTGTAAATAAGTTACGGAAAAAAGAAAAAAATCATTATAACTTTAATGTCGTGTTAAAAAAAATTAAAGTTATAAAATATTTTATTGATTTAAAAAAAAAAATCCCTTATGACATGTTAGAAAAACATTAAAATCATAAAATTTTGACGACTTTAATAAAAAAGAAAAAAAATCATAACTTATTACCTTTAATTCAGTAGTTACACCACTTATTACTTTCTAAGTATTAATTTAAATTTTACCCCATTTTTCGCAAAAGACCCGTCATCAAAGGAGATCGGAAGGGATCCGTTGCACGGTTATTCTTTCTGATTCCAAACCCTCACTCACTGACTCACATGATGAACCCTCCACCGGCGAAACCCGCTCCTCTGGGAGGAGACACGACCCTGAAGGGCGAATGCGGCAACTGCAGCTGGAAGGAGCGTCGGCTCCTCCACCGGCTCTGGATTCGCGGCATGAACCGCCTGGTGTGCACCTCCTGCGTCCTCCGCCTCCACCCCTCCTTCTTCTGCCCCTCCTGCTTCGACTTCTTCGAGCACCCTCTCTCCAACACCTCCTCCGCCTTCGCCCACCGCTTCGTCTCCTGCACCAAGTGCTCCTCCCTCACCCATCTCTCCTGCCTCCCTTCCCCTCCCCCCTCTCCCTTCCTCTGCCCCCCCTGTTCCCAACATAACTTCTCCTTCTTCCCCGATTCCACCGCTCCCTTAGATAAACGCCGCGCTCTCATCTTCCTCTGCGCCTGCAAGGTCGCCGCTGCCTCCGTCGCTAAATCACTAGCCCTCGCCCGTGCTAGAGTCGAACGCACCGTCCGTGAGGCCGCCCTCGCGAGAAAGAGGGCCCGGGACGCTCTCGACCATTGCTCCATCGTGGACAAGATCAAGCGCCTCGGCCTCGAAGGCACCTTTGAGGCTTCTAACTCTAAGTATTTGGGAATGGGAACGATGAATCATAACCTTAATAATGTTACTGTTGTGAGTAATAAAAAAGAGGACCTGAATGGCTTCGTGGGACCTCAGGGCAAGGTTAAGGCTGATGTCAACAACTTTGATGCCAAATTGCCCAATCGAGTAGCGTAGTTTATGTTGCCTCTTCTAACATTTTGCTCTGGAAAAACCATTCTGATTTGTCAAGGTTATTTTGTTTTCTTTCTTCCGTCAATGGTGTGCTGATTTTGTGGCTTACGTTATGAACAACACATTGTTTTGAATGCAGGTAGAGGAAGAGAGTGGTTGTGTTCTGGACTTGTTATTGCGGTGGGATTTTGAGTAAGAACACATTTCACTTGTTTCTTCTCTTTTTTTTTCTCAAAGCATACGGCTGATTCGTTTCATTATCTATTCCATTATTCCCTTGTAAAGCCTCCGTACTATTGTGATTATGCAAAATCTTTCCCCCATTAGTGAGTATCATATGTTAGTCCATTTTCTTTTTAGTTTCTATATTAGGTGACTGATGGTGACAGACTCCTCACATTGACTTTGGTTATCTTGGATTCATTAGCTATCAATTTTGGAATTGGTTGGATTTTGGGAATTCTTTTTCATTGGGGAGATTTTAGTTTAGACTTGGGCCATAGCAAATTTCACGTTTGAGAACTGGTTAGTAGTTTGCTAGAGTTGCTGTTTGCAGCAGAAGAAATTTAAATATATTTTGTATTCAATTTAATATCCGGTTTATGTTTCTGCTTACCCAGCTATTGTGTTTGCTGGGAGTAGGACATGACTTAACAAACTATTGAAGATCAACAGTTTCTCTCCATTGGTTCTTGATGTTCCGTTTTAATTCTCATGGTAAAAATTATCGCGTGACCTTGTCGGCCCTTTTCTTTTTTTGATAAGCTAAAATTTTATTGAATTAGGAGTGCTAGTGGATGAAGCATTAGGGATGCTCAGTCAAGCACCAAAATGGAAGTACAGAACATGGTAAATTCTGCATATTATGAAAACTAAAAGCAAAACACTAAAACATCCACCAAATGCCTTGAGCAAAGTGGCCTTACATCTAGAGAAATACCATTTGAAATGGCCAAAACAAAAGATCATATTTCCTTGGCTTATATAGTCCCCTTCCACAAAGTTACTAAGTCCAAATCTAATGTTATACTTCCCACAGATCATGGCCTCCAGCTGGAGAATACAAAATCAGCACACGGAAAACATGATTTGAGTTTTGAGTGGAAAAATCCTGACACTTGCCCTTGTTAGTCTTTCAGGGCAATCTGAAGTTTATGTTCTTTTGAGGCAGCTTAATATGTATGTATGCACTGCATGACTTGGGGATGTCATGCTGTTATTTGTGTTGCTTTCTTGTCAGACTGAATCTTGAATATTTTGTGGAGTGGTGATGGTCACATTGTGCTGATATTCATCACAGTAGAACAGCCCCTTTTTCTCTACTTTTCTTGTGCAGGTCGCATTTTACTTGGCGTGGACAGGGAGGTTGTTTAAATCTGCTTAGGTCCCTTGATAAATTATTATCACGAGATTCACGAGTATTATGTTACACAGACAATTTAAGATGCTATTTTGTCTGTCATTTTGGACTGAGTAGACCTATTATGTGGGGAATGGTAATGAGTGATAAATGAATCCTTCTATGTCTATTGAGTATTGATGGTTGATATCATTGATAAAGAGCGTTCAGAACTTAAGGCGTGGGGAGGTGGAAGCTACTTTAAAAATACATGGTTTATCTTATTTCAGAACTTGTAATATTAGAGGAACTCTTCAATTGCGCATATTAGTAATTCTCGTATAGTCTTGACTAGTTCTGGCATTATGGAAATCAAATCAGAATACGGTCTTAAAACTACGTATTTACGTAGGATAAACAATCTTCCGAAAATGGAATTGCAAATTCTTTAAACATGCTATATTCCAAGAGTAAACAGAAACTGATTAAGAAATAATTAAGGGTACATTTGTTTAACGGTATAATATTGTATTAAGAATCATGTTTCTGGGAATATTTTACCAAAAATTTTTTTTTTTTGGAATATTATAATTGGAAATGTTATTTTTTTAGTCTACTAATGTGTTTGATTATATTTTAATATTTCTAGGAATATTTTTAATATTAAAAATAAGTAAAAAAAAAAAAAGTTGCGTGTCAAAATATAACTTTTCATATTTTCATATAAATATCTTTTTTTCATCTCTGCTCGTGGAAATAAAAATATATACTAAAAGTGAAAATTACAACATTTCCAATAATTAACAATATTTGAAAATAGTTTTTTTAAAACTTGTAATAAATATAGATATGTTGCATTCCCATTATTACAATCCCAAGAATAAACTTTTAATTTGTGAGATAAGCGCACTCTAAGATTACACATGCAATAAACAAGCGTCAGCATGACAATTTTTTTGTACGCTATCTCTGGAAATTTATTTAGAAAAAAGAGTGTTTGAAAAGATTAATATATTTTCTTGAAATATATGTATTTGACTCTTTGTAGCTCAACATTTTGACACTCCTCCTGGTCACTTTGTTACTGTTATTGGCCACATAAGGGAATTGCATACGAAATTCAATGGTGAAAATACAAGGATGAAAATGTTTGATTATTAAAATACATCAAGGAGTCGACGTATTAAGAGCATGCAAATTTCTCAAGGTGCCTTCTTTTCAATATGTAACAACTAACACGACCCTTAACTCACTAGAGTTGGCCTAGTGCTTGGACATTTGAATAGTTTTCATGAAATCTTAGATTCATACCTCATTGTTGCTATCTTATACAAAAAATTAAATAAAATAATATGACCCTGCCCAGAAAATAGAAATGGCTCGTCATGAAATCATTTTATATTAAGTACAGATAGTCTTTCTTCAAGTACAGATATTCCCTTGAATTTGATTAACACCGCCTCATTCAGTTGTCAGCTTGATTAAATCAGCAATCAGCAGTTAGTAGCTTTCCAGCAATCTGAACATCCCCTTCAGCTAAATATTGCATGGGGCAGCAGAACACTCAATAAGTAGACAGACAATGAACCATAGTGGCTCTGACCACGAAAAATAATTCTCTTTTAAACAGCAGTTGATAGGTAGCATTGTCAAATTAACATAGATGTAGAGTAATGAAAAGTCATCTGCAACATATAAATTAGACAGGTTAGTTTCTGCAAATCAATGGAACAAGATTAGAAGATCATGCTTTTAATGTGAGTGTGGATGTGCACGCGTGCAATCATTAACTGTCATTGAAAAGAATCTAAAATCCTCAAGTTGCTGCACTGGTCAGCACTAGCTGGTAATTTGCCAAAAACTTGTACATCTGAGATCATTTGATTGCACCAAGAAGAATAAAATAGCTTCACAGACAAAGCATGTCATGTATACATCGTAAAAAGGAGTAAATCGATCCTTTTAAGTGAAGTCATATCCAAATCACAAGTCATTTCACATCTTACCAAGTAGAGCATGGCAAATAAATCTGACAAAGCTAACATCTGCCCATCTGCATCTCTTGAAAGAATTGTCAGTGAGACAATTGTTTTTATTGCTGCAAGACTAGGTGCTGAAAAAACAATCCTTGATAACAGCACCCATGATGGAGCTGGCACATTAAGCAATTAAAATTCTTTTTATAGAATGCTGAATTTTTTTATGTATCTCCAAGGCCTTCTGCAAGTATATTGCTTACAGAATCCAGTGAGGCAGAATTATCAAACAACATTGCTTGACTCCTTTCTCTAACATCAGATCCAATCAATAAATTATGAGTGGTTGCATCAGGAAGCCAACCTTTTTCTAACATCGAATCCAGTAATCGACGGGCCTCATGTTCCTTACCCTCTTTCAACAAGCCAGTTATCAGTAAGCCAAACATTGCTGGATTCAAAATGTCAGCATCAGAAATTCTATCAATTGCACTAGGAATCATAGATAACTGAGAATGATTGGCTATGAATGACAGTTGATCAAATAGTCTGTCCCGATCAGGTATTAGACCTTCATGGACCATCATATTGAAAAATAAAACACATTCCTTTACTTTATTTTGTTTACTCATGCTTTGAAAAAGTATACAATATGCTTCCAAATCAAGATTGCTTCCTACCATCAACATTTGTGAGAGGAATGCTAACAGATCTTCTGCCATTCTTGATTTTGACAACTCATGCATGATAGTTGTGTGTGTGGCAATACAGCATGAAATACCACAAAAATAAGCTAATTGCCATAGTCTTATGGCTTGGTTGACCTGTCCTGAGTCACATACACATTTTATCAACTTGTAGCAGGACAAGGAATGAAGAGAGCATCTCTTCATTGACATATAGTGAAACACTTCAATGGCATCTTGAGAATGCTTGATGTCGCCAAGGCTACCAACTAGTTCAGAATAAGAGGCAAAATCTAAAACCCAGCATCTGGCACAAATTTGATGAAATAGTTCCATTGCTTCTTCATACTTGCCCAATCTACACTTCCCAACTACAAGAGCAGAATATGTTGCATGGTCAGGAATAACAAATGATTTTATCATTCTTCCAAGAAGTATATATGCCTTCTTGGTCTCTTCATTCTCACAAAGCCATCTAATGAGAATATTCCAAGATTGGCAATCAGCTATGTTTCTCTCAGACATTGTCTCAAGCAGAATATTTGCTGCCAGAACCTCACCAGCATTGCAGCAACCTTCAAGCAATGTATTGAAAGGAGCAGTTTCATGAACTTTTGTATCTTCTAAAAACATTATTGCCTCATTAATTTTCCCTAATTCACAAAAGCAATTCATCATATCTACAAGAACATTATATTTTGGTGGCATACCAATTTCTATCATCTCATTTATGAGGCTTACAGCAGAATCCAACTGCAAGTTGTTGCAAAAGCACCGCACTAGAACCTCATAAATGAAAGAATCAGGTACAAAATCAGAATCTTTCATCATTTTAAACAACTTCACAGCCTCCTCTACTTTATTTTCTCTGCAAAAGAGAGGTATAATACAAGTATAAAAACCCAAATCAGGTTGACATTTGAGTTTGAGCATTTGCTCTAAAACAGTAGCAGCTTCATCCACTCGACCACTATCAATGAGACCCTTTACAAGAATCTCAAAGGTCTTACTATTTGGATCGCACCCTTTATTGTTCATTCTTCTAAATTGATGTAAAGCCAACTCATTCCGATTGGTGGCGAACAACACCTCCAACAAATAATTCAAAGTGTCAACTGTAGGTAACACACATGCCTTCACCATCTCTTTATAAACAAACAAGGCACTTTGAAAATCTCTACTCTCTCCTCCCACAAGAGCACCCAATAAAACATTAAAAACTTCAATTGGGGGCCTATAACCACCCAAATTCATATTTACTAAGACTGCAATAGCTTCTTTAATCCTACGATGCCCCACAAATGTATGAACCAATGCCACAAGAGCTTCTTCAGCACCCGGGCACCTATCCTTAACCATGTATTCACAAAAATACCTCATTTCCAAAACTTTCCCAGCCATACCCAGTTTCAAAATTATCCTGAAATAAGTGTTGGAAGTGTGGTGATAACTCTTCTGCCTTGAAGCCCATTTGAAAATTCTCACTGCCGAGCTCAAATCGCTTGTACGGTCCAGAACCCGGATTAAGTTATCTGGGGCAAGCTTATTTTTCAAAAAACTGAGGTTTTGGTCGAATTCAGATGAATCCTTGGGCTTAAGAATTCTAGGGGTTTCTGAAATATCTGCAATACAGCTTGAAGAGAGATAAACCCATCTGAGGAATCGAGTAGGGTGTGCCGAAGATGGAAGCTTTATTGCCATGGAACAAAGTCAAAGGATATTATTGAAGAGAGACAAATAGAAGGGAGAATTGAAATCTGACCTGAGTAGTGAGTACTGAGAAGGATGGTGTCGCCGATCATGTATGGAGTTTCAGAAAAGTGACTTAAATTACTTATCGGGGAGACACCAAGAGTTCGGCAAAACGAAGCTTTTTATCCGAAAATAAGAGTTTTTACTATTTTGCTAGTTTCGACCTTCTTGATTCATTATACACATGAAAATGCGGAAGACTGTGTATCAAGAATCTTTTATTTAATTTATTTAAGGTCTCACTTCATCTAACTTATTTATTATAAATGTATAATTAAATTTTTTTTAAAAGTTTATTTAAATAAAAATGTCATACTTAAATTTTAAAAAAATTCTGTTAGATCTGTTAGGTTAGTCTATTTAATATATATATATATATATTAAAACTTAAAAATAATATATTTATTTTTCTAAAAATATTTTTCTTTATTATAAAAGTGGATGATTAATGATTTTAAAAATTACCTTGAAAATCTTATAAAATGATTATTACTTATTTGAAAATATAAGTAACATGTTGAGACATGTTATGTTTAAAAATTGTTTTTTTTTAACTTTCCTAGATTAATTTAAAGTATTTTGTAAATTAAATTTTCTATTAAAAATATATTTTTAATAGACTCTTAAGTCAAATTAGGCATTTAAATAGGTTAAGTCAAGCCTAAAAAAAGTCTATGATAGGTAAATAGGTCAAACTAAACTTTATGTTTTTAAATCAGATTAAGGTTAAACCTAATCAAATCTGGTCTGACCTGTTTTCACCCCTGTTCATTACTATTAAAAAGATTTTTAGTTTTCGGAAATAGAAAGATTAAAAAAGTCTAAGCTAAAATAAAATATTAATTTTTAAATCATTGATGTGATATTATAATATTAATTTTTAAATTATTAATATTAATATGAATAATTGAGCATTTAATTTAACAAAAAATTAATTAAAAGATATTCTATATAAATTCGTAGTCCTATCAATATCAAATTAATAATTTTCTACATTTTACTTTTGTTTAAAAGTTTATTCTAATATTTTCTACATTGTCATATAAATTTGTAGTTCTATCAATATTATAGATTAACTAAAAGATAACATGTTGCATAATTATTCTTAGTTATTTTAAAAATTAAAACACCAAATATAAATTTATTTACAATATTATTAATTTTTTACAATGTACTATTGTTTTAAAGTTTAGTTTATTTTTTTATATAAGTAAAACACTATTAAAAAATAGGAACTAGGAAGTTCACAAGAAATGACCTAACCAAATCAAAAGAGTATCATATATAAGAAAATATATACCAAAAGTTTAGTCTCATCATCCTCTGTCTTGTTTTTCATATCACTCACATAACATATATTATCTTCGTCTCATACTTGATAATTATTACATAACTCATAATTCAAAAAATTGAATACAAATTTATATAAAAATATAAATAATCACATGAAATAAATAATATCATGTCTCTTTCAAAAGGATCTAAAAGTGCTTGTCCAGATACTAAACTAATGATTTTTAAGTGTAGGAACTAACAAGTAAAATTTGTGCAATTATAGAAATCAAATGAGTATTTTTTTTTCTTTAAATAAACAAAAAGAACATGAGAGCAAATGCCAACTTAATTAAATTGTGTACCAAGCATCAAATTCAAATTCATCGATTGAGCCGAGTCTAATTACAAATTATGCTCTGACAACTCTAAAACAACTCGATTTCACTTAGTTATGATCGATAGCATCAACATTCATCCAAGTGCTAAGTGTGAAAGACAAGAAAAACTGAACTAGAAAAGACAAAATTACCGGATCTTAACGTAACAAATTAACTTTCAAGCAAAACGAAAAAGGAAAAAAAAAAGGTTGCACCAAAATGTAAAAAGGCTAATAAGGGGGTTTAGCTCAATTGATTGAATCAATTGATTGAATAAGATGCATGAATTATTGTAAATTATAGTAGACTCGTAACAGAAAAGAGAGAGAGAGGAGAGAGAGAGAAAAGAGAGTGAGAGAAATTCAATATTCTGTTATGTTTTCCCATCCATCCATATACCTATTACATAGCTAGTCATCAGGTGGCTCAACAACAAAAATAAAGGAATTATTCAATTTAAAATGTATTTCCATATTATAGGCCTAGCCAACAACATAGTCCTTCAGATACATTGGACTCTTAATTGTACGTTTGGGCTTGACTGGAATATGATTCACAACATCTGCTGGCCCATCAATGTTAACCTTGTCCTCAAGGTAATGAACGGCCTCAGCATCCGGATGAACCAACGCAGTGGAGATAGGTGGAGGGGTGTCTTTAGAAGCATCGAAAGGATGGGTTTGATTGGAAGTCAATCCTGGCACAACGTTGTCATTGGTGGTCAATTGGGGTATTGGATCCAGTTGGGTGTCGTCCGGAGCTGAATGAGACGGAAAGTTGACGGCAGAAAAATCCTCCCAAGTTGCATCATCAGGTGGGAGATCTGACCGCTGGACAAGAATCTGAGGAACAGAGCGACCACTACGTAGAATAGTGCGGTGTGAGACGACTGCTATCGGAACATGGCGTGGAGGCAAAGTGTCATCAGCCAGAGGAAGATGATGAATAGCAAAGTTGAGGGGTGCATGATATGGCCGAAGGAGCGAAGCATGGAAAATCGGATGGATCCTCAACTCGGGAGGCAATGCCAAACGGAAAGCCACTTGTCCGATTTGTTCCAGAATCTTGTAAGGGCCATAGAATCTGGCCGCAAGCTTTTGCGATCAACGACGAACTAAGGAGAGTTGGCGGTAGGGGCGAAGACGAAGCAGAACGAAGTCCCCAGGCTTGAAGGTACAAGCTTTACGTTTTTTATCCGCTTGTTGTTTCATTAAATTTTGAGCCTTGATGAGCTGAGTGCGCAAGGTGCTAAGGATTTGTTCTCACAAGGATAGGGATGAGTCAACAGCCTCGACAGAAGTAAGACCCAAGGAGTAACTGAGCAAACTTGGAGGAGGTCTGCCAAAGGTCGCTTCAAAAGGCAAAGTACCAATAGATCGGTTAAAGGTCGTATTATAGTGAAACTCGGCCCAAGGTAAGACCTTTAGCCACTGCCTAGGATTTTCAAAGACATATGCACGGAGATATTGCTTTAAACCATGATTAACGCGCTCCGTTTGGCCATCAGTTTCAGGGTGGTAAGAAGAGCTATACTTGAGTGTTGTGCTATGAAGGTGAAATAATGTTCTCCAGAAAGTGCTCAAAAACACTGGGTCACGATCCAATATGATGGAACGAGGAGGACCATGGATCTTGCCAACTGTATCCCAGAATGCTTCAGCAACCATCGAAGCAGAGTAATGTGTGGGTACAGGAAGGAAATGGGACCCTTTTGTGAGCCTGTCAACAACAACCAGAATCACAGTGTATCCTTTCACAGAAGGCAGATGCGTGAAAAAGTCCATAGTGAGATCGGACCAAATGGAATCAGGAGGAGGTAACGATTGAAGCAACCTTAAAGGTGAGTGATTTGTAGGTTTAATTCGTTGACATGTATCACAGACTCTGATGAAGTCTTTGACATGTTTTCTCATATGTTTCCATGTGTAAAAATGAGAGAGACGAGCTAAGGTCCAATGGATACCCGCATGGCCCCCTATTGGAGAGGAATGGAATTCGTGCAAAAGAGATGGACCATGCATTGACCGCCTGGATTTTGGAAGTATTAGGGGCAACCGCTCGAGCAAATACAATGTGCCCCAAATATTGTATTTCAGAAAGAGCAAAAGAACATTTGGACCATTTAGCAAATAATGAGTGACTGCAGAGAGTGGTGAAGACTTGTCTCAAATGGTTGATGTGCTCTGACAAGGAAGAGCTATATATTAAAATATCATCAAAGAATATGACGACAAATCGACGTAAAAAGGGAGCAAAAACCTGGTTCATCGTTGCCTAAAAAGTGGAAGGTGCATTGGTGAGACCGAACGGCATTACAAGGAACTCGTAGTGTCCATGATGAGTCCGAAAAGTCGTCTTATGAATGTCGGAATGGTGCATCAAAATCTGGTGGAAACCAGATTTGAGGTCCAGTTTAGAGAACACCTGAGCACTGAACAACTCATCCAGTAATTCGTCCACAGTGGGAATGGGAAATCTATCCCTGATCGTAACAGCATTCAAGGCACGATAGTCAACGCAAAAATGCCATGTGCCATCTTTTTTTTTAACCAAGATAATAGGGGAGCTAAAAGCCGAACTGTTGGGTCGAATAATACCCAATGAAAGCATCTCTTGGACCATTCGCTCTATTTCTGACTTTTGGAAGTGTGGGTAGCGATAGGGTTTAACTTGTATAGGTTGTGTGGTAGGAAGGAGGTTAATGTGGTGATTGGTAAGCCGTGGAGGAGGTAACGTTGTTGGGCTGTGAAAGATATCTGAGAATTGGGAGAAGAGGTGTTTTATAAGGGGGTTGGTGTGGGATAAGGAGGAATTAAGCGGTGTGTCGGTGGAAGGAGGTGAATGTGGTGTGAGGGTAGTGAGACACATGTAGCATGCAGAGATTGAATACCTGGAAACCACTTTATTAAGTTGAGAGGGGGAAATAGTGTCATAATGAAGTTGAACGTCCCCATGTAAGGTAATAGGAGTGTCGGACAGCTGAAAGGACATGGTTAAGTGGGCATAGTCAGTAACCACAGGTCCAAGAGTGGCGAGCCATTGAACGCCCAGTACAATATCGACACCTTTCAGATCAAGAACATAGAGGTCCAACGTGAATACCGTGGATTAGAGCTTCAAAGGTATACTATAGCAAACTGCAGTGCAAGATAAACTCTCCCCATTACCAACCTGCACAGTAAACGGTTTGATACTGCAAAGAGTAAGGGAAAGGAACTTAGCCATTCGTTCAGTGACAAAATTATGAGTGTTGCCACCATCGATCAGCACTTGCACAGATTGGCCACCAATAAAGCCAGTAAGACGAAACGAATGAGTAGATTGCTTGCCGAACATTGCATTAAAACTGATTTATGGAGGTGGATCCGGTAAAACAGGAGGAACCAAAATAGGGTCAATGGGAAGATCAGAATCAACGTCCTCGGTACCTTCCAGATATAATAAAGTGGCCTTGCCTTTGCATTTATGGCCAAACACATATTGTTCATCACAGTTATAACATAGATTTTTCTCTCTACGGGTCTGCATTTCAGCTGGTGTAAGTCGTTTAATGGGAATGGCTGGAATTGGGTTAGAGGGTTTAGGCGGTGGAAGTGTCAATTGTGTAGAGGAAATTGGAGTGTTGGATAGGGGTTTGGGATACCTGGGTTTCGGTGTTTTTATGTCAAGGAATTGATCCTCGTATACTTTGGCCAGAGCAAATGCTTCATGGGGGTCATTGGGGCGATGGGTGAGCACAACCCGACGAATTTGAGGCTTAAGACCGAAGATAAAAATACTACGACGTAATGTTAAAGACAAACCAGGAACACGACAAGCCAGGGCTTCGAAGGAAGCTTGATAGGAAGCAACAGTTCTCGTCTGTTGTAATTTGACCAGTGAACCAGCAGTATCGTCGAAGTCGGAACGCCCAAATCGGCGGTGTAAGGCGGTAACAAAAGTAGGCCAATCTGGAAGGAGGCCATCATTAAAAAGACCCTGAAACCAACAAGAAGCAGGGAGATCCAGATGGAATGAGGCCACTGTTAAGCGATCAACATCAAGAATATTGTGAAATTTAAGTGATACACATAAAATGCATAACACTAAGAGTCTATTTAGATGAGACAATTTAAAATTTTAAAAAATTTAAAATTCTATGAATTTCAAATACTTCAATTGAAATTCTTTCAATCTCAAAATTATGTATTTGGATAAATAAATTAAATTTAGGCTGCCTTACCTTGATTTGCGGAGCACAAAATAGTAACAAAATAGATAGTGACGTGAACGTTTATAGAAGAAGATAATTTTATCACATTTTAGAAAGAAATTAAAATTTCACATTTTTAATTATTTAAAATTCTTTTTAAAATTCAAACAAATTAAATTCTTAATATAAAAACATCCACGTACAAGTGTATCCACGTGCTTCAAAACGATACGCCCAGGCCAAAATTTGTATTTGCCGCGCTCATCCTTTCGGGTCAACACAATCAATTATCAATCCCAGCTGTAGCTTTGAAATTTGTCATCACACCAAACCCCAGGCTCGGCAACTCCCAACCTAATTGCGATGCACTTCCTAGCTCCTACACAAGAATACAGAAAAGAAAATATAGGTCTCCATATTTATTATTTTACGACGTTATATATTCTATTAAATATTATATAATTAATATTTTCATATATGTTAATGATTAATAACTTAACATACTTTTAATATTAATTTTTAAAATATCAGTTACTAATATTTATAACAACAATTAATAATATTTGTTCAATATAAATATACCATATATTGCTCTCCAATAAGGTTGACAAAATTTATTGATAAACAATATCAATAAAATATTATTTTAAGACAAATATTAATCATGAATACACATGTTAACAAAATAAAATGATTTTTTTTATTAAAATAGTTAATAGTACAATCTCTTCTTTTTAAAAAACTCATATATTTTATTAAAATAGGAAAATAACTCTTATTTTTATTAGTAGTTAATATATTAAAGTTAAAATTGAATTGTTGAGATTGAATTTGAACAAAAGTAATTTTTAATTATATTTTATTTATTTTTTATTTGAAATTCGGATTAATCCGAATTTTTTCTCATGATGATAAATTGAAGGATTAAAATGAAAAATATATATTTGTTCTGTAAAATTCATCAAATAACATGACTTTGGACATTTTAATTAATGATTTTAGTTTTTGCTTAATAAAATATTATTCACTACCAATAAAAAACATAAAAACATGTTATCCACCTTTCCCAAATTCATTTTGTTTATTTGAAGTAAAAGAACCTCCGAATATGAAGCTAACCTGGTTCATGCGTAAGACACAGACATGTCGCGTAAACTCAGCCAATTATTACTCGCAGATGAGACAAGAAACAATTAAAAAAAATCATTAAAATATAAAACCAGTGAAGTTGCGACATGACTCTTATTCCCATTAATCATTTCCATCATCTCACCTTCTCAATCTGTTTCTCTGCTTTAGTATTTCGTCCCAAATCAGAACCTGATAGAGCTTCTGCACAACCAGACCAGAGATTCAACGCCGAAACTGGTATCTTTACTAGCTCTGTAACTCTGTTTCTGTCTTCATTGAATTAGTTTGCTAAATCTCTCTTTCTTTATGGTGAGAGTTGCTGTTTAATTGATGAAGTTGGGGTTTTGTTCGAATTATTGTGAAAGCTTGTTAGCAGTAACAGCAGACACAACAATTAATTTCGATCAGGCATCTCCCATGACCCTATTTATTATTATTGAAATTATTTTTTATTCGACAGTGACAGATAGACCCTCATGGCGGGTCACTGCTTCTTCTCTCTCTCTCCTCTCAATTATGGAGGGATTGGATTGGATGCATGGCCTGGTGCAACCAGTGCCAGAAAAAAATAACAACAAATTCGTCGAAATTTCATTGGAATCAAATTTTCGAGCCTTACTTTGAATTTGAATCTAGTAACCTTTTCGTGAAAAGAAGATCCAGTAGTACTTTCTAAGCTACTACTTTATTGTTTATCTGCCTAATTCATTTATTTTTCTTGCTTGGGTATAATTCTAATTCTAATTAAATTAAATGCTCAACTACCGTGTTCACACGGAGGAATGAAGTTTTAATTAATTGCTTTCATTTCTTGACCATGAAGTGTTTATCCCTGGTCCATAGGATCTGATATGGTGCATAAGAGAGTAGTACACGTTTCATTGCTTGAATAGAGTTGACAAATCTGGAGTTTCCATGTCTGAGAAACCATCTTCATCGTTGACATCTATAGCTGCTCGAGAAGTTGATCCCGTTTTACAGGATTTGAATGAAAAGAAGCAGAGCTTTAGGCGCAACGTAGTGTCGTTAGCGTCGGAGTTGAAGGAGCTACGTAGTCGTCTAGCTTCGCAGGAGCAATCGTATGCCAAGGAAACTCTAACAAGACAGGTACGAGATTTATTGTTTTTGTTTTTTGGGTTGTTTTATGTGTCTTTTTGGCCAGGCTAGAAAAATTACAACTTTGATGTCAATCATTTCTACTTTTTAGTGGGGTCAGGGAAAAATCATTAAGGTTTGGGTATAGCAATTTTTTTATGGATTTTCTTTCACAGGAAGCAGAGACAAATGCCAAGAACATGGAATTTCAAATTGGAAGATTGCAGAAGAATTTGGAAGAAAAAAATGAGCAGCTTCAAGCTTCAACCTCCTCTGCTGAGAAGGTTTCACTCTTTCACTTGGGTTTACCTTTCTTATCACTATTTACTATTATTTCATAGGACATCTCTTGATCTATTTTAGTGGCGTGGTTAGGATTATTAACTTTTGTTTATTTTCTTTAAATCACTATTACACAATTGGCTAACTTTGTCTTTTGCTTGCCTTTTTGGCTGAATTGGTGTTGATTTTGCTAGCTTTTCTATTTTTCTCATTAAACAAATATTACACATCGATGCTCATCTTTTGGGATATTTTTTTTTTACTAAGTTGTCTTCTTTCGTTTTAGCGGATCCCACTGAACTTTGAAGTAAAGGGTGACTGGGTGTGTGTGCTCTGATCTATTACTATTATAACCCGTTTCTAACATGAATTGTTCTCAAATGTTTTCCATGCCACATTTTTCTGCAGTAACTGTTAGTTTGTTAACTAAAATTTATAATTTTACTAAACTTAACTCTGACGTAGGGATTAGTCCATCATGTTGGAAAATCGTGATACAAATAATTTTAAATCACTTTTGTCTTTTACCGTCAATCGGTTGATTTTAAGTAAGCAAAAGCATAAATAACTTAACTAATGCATTCAAGTGACTCTTATAGTGCTAGAGCAGCCTGGTATTGTAAGGTGTTGGTATTTGGACATCTATCTATAAACTAAATAAAGTCAAAGAATAGTGTTTCTATACAATGAGAACTCATTCGTACCTGCACCAAACTTCCCGTAGAGTCTGCCGGCGTCGCAATTTCTAATTTTCTTCACAATGGAATAATGGATATCTCCTTTTCACTTTGTTAGGTTCAATAAATAAAGTTTATTGCTAAGGTAGGAGTTAGAAATGGTGCATCTTAATTGGGTAACAAGAGGCGTCCACATTTAATTAATGTGGAATTGTGACTCAAGTGGGATTGTTTCTTATAGAGATATTTATGGGGAACTAAAAAATGGGCAATAAGAACCTTTTTTGGCGTACAGGCTGTAGATCTGCTTTTCATTAGTAAATCTATGATTATACTAAGAACATTTTCTATGGCAGTAACAAACAGACTTTTATTTAATGGGTGGATAATTTTTTCCTCTCTTTGGTGATATATTAGAAAGAGAATTGAATGCACCTAGCTACATATTGTAACTACAATACTCTGCATAAATAAAGCTAGGATACTAGAATATGGAATGAAAAATATGTAAATAAAGCCAAGAGGCTACCATGCGTATTTGTGTCGAGACTTGAGCGAGCATTAGGCATAATTACTTCTCTAACTAGAAATGGCAACAATTTTATGGTCAACATTTGGCATAAATGTACAAATTGTTATTGAAGTAATAAATTTTGGATATACAATTACACATTTAACTTTTAGATAGATGGTACTCTTGGAAGAAAGAGTATACAACAATCCAGGTGAAGATTTATTAGATTTGAATACTTTTCAAAACGGTGTCATTACTCATAAGTAAAGGAAAAATTGACAAATCATTCGTAAGTAAACTGAAGCACTACATATTGATAATGCCCGGGCCTCGGGTATTACATAATGAATTACAGAACATTGTACACGAAAATAAAAAAGAAGAAATACAGACCATTAAAGTGCTAAGTATTAAGTGACTTCAGCATTGTAAGCTCAATTTTTTTTATAGGTATCCTACCCCCTTAGATTTTAATAGTTAGTTATATATCTTGAAGTATGTATCATGTTTCTAATTGATTAAATTAGTTTATTAGCAATCTAATTTATTTTTTAGGTTTGATTTGGTTCTCTAATTTTAAAATCGATTCAATTTGATGTTGCCGTTTAAATTGAGTCAACATATTATGAAATCGCACTTTGTGGTTGCTTAAAACCTTTTGGTGATGGTTTTAGAATCAAATTGAACCCAAAAAGAATTAAAGTACTAAATTGATTCAATTTTAAAAATTAAAAAATCAAATTGAACCCAAAAAAAATAAAAGACTAAATTGAACGGTAAAAATAAATTATAGGAAAAAAAAACTAATTTAACCTTCTAATTATTTTGCTAGCTTGTATTATGTTGCTTTGTAAAATATACTTAAAATTCATTAGATTCTGAGTGATTGTTTCTCTCTCGCAAGTAGTAGCCTGAGTATGGTTTACTCACAACATATATTGTAATCTTGATACAGTATCTGAAGGAGATAGATGATCTTAGAACTCAACTTGTAGCAACCAGAGCAACTGCTGATGCAAGTGCTGCATCAGCTCAGTCAGCGCAGCTCCAATGTTTAGAACTTGTAAAAGAATTAGATGAGAAAAATGGTTCACTAAGAGAGCATGAGGACCGTGTACTAAGGCTAGGAGAGCAACTAGACAATTTACAGAAGGATCTTCAGGCAAGGGAATCTTCACAAAAGCAATTGAAAGATGAAGTTTTGAGAATTGAGCATGATATTATGGAGGCTCTTGCAAAAGCTGGAGAGAACAAGAATTGTGAACTGCGGAAAATATTGGACGAGGTTTCTCCTAAAAATTTTGAGAAGATGAATAAGCTTCTGGGTGTTAAGGATGAAGAAATAGCAAAACTTAAGGATGAAATTAAGATCATGTCTGCTCACTGGAAGCTCAAGATTAAGGAATTAGAGTCACAGGTAAAGTTGTCTTGGTTTGCCTGTGTGATACTCATTCATTTATTTAGTGCTTTCATGTCTTTTCTTGAGGTGATTGCCTCATGTATTTGTTTTAAATCACAGTTGGAGAAACAGCGGCGTGCTGATCAAGAGCTGAAAAAGAAAGTGTTGAAGTTAGAATTCTGTCTGCAGGAAGCTCGTTCTCAGACACGAAAACTGCAGAGGGTAAACTTAGCTATTGCACTATGTGTGTTTTGGTTCAACTTGTTGAAGAAATAATTGCTTATTTTTATTTATTTCCTGAGAAAGCTTTTTTTTTTTTTTTAAGAAAATGAGATTATTTTCCTACAAAAAGCAATTCCCAGACTTGCACTTCTGGTTCAAATGTTCTTGTTCTAGACAATGAATTGACCTCTTTTAGCTCTTCTTTATGAATTTTGAATTGAATTATTTGATCAATTGCTTTGATTATTTTATTTTAGGCTACAACTTGCATTGAACTATGAAAATGTGAAACATGATAGCAAATGAGATTTTGGTTTTTTTTATCTGCTGCTGGACCATTATTCAACGACTTTTCACGGATGCCTAGATTTTGTCATAATGCCATCCTGTGATTTACTTTCATGATGTAACCCACCTTACTTAGGCAACTTAGTTTTTAGTTTATATCTTTACTTTTACTAATGTCCTGATCAAATCACATGTTTCATTGTATGGGTTTGTGAACAGATGGGTGAACGACGGGACAAAGCTATCAAAGAACTGAGAGATCAATTAGCTGCAAAGCAACAAAGAGACATTGGATCTGCAGATAAGCAAAATCAGAATTTCTGGGACACTTCTGGATTCAAAATCGTGGTCTCTATGTCCATGTTGATCTTGGTGGTATTTTCAAGGCGATGAAACCATTCCTTTATCCAAAACAATTCTTGTATATAGAGGTATACCTATATAACTTCAAATTCTAGGAGTCTAGACAAGTTGTAGAAGCCATTTTGCGCTGTAGAAATGCAGTTCTATTTGTAGATAAACTAGATTTAGCTTGTGCAATATGTACTCGTAGCATAAGGATCAGAAGGCATTTTTGCGGTGATCTATAAAATTACATTGCAGTTGCGTTTGTATATTTTGTGTTTAGTTGTGTGGGAGAGAAAAGAATAGAAAAAAAAATATTTTTGAATAAAAATAGAAAAAAAAAAAAAAGGCATGACATCCATACTATTTTTTGAAAATTTCTTCATGAACAGTATTTCCTTCACAACCAAACACAAATATGGACACATCATTGTGCTCTTTGTTGGGCCAGTTGAGGTTAGTTTTCATCCATTTATCCGCCAGAAAAGTGATATGATAGCTCTTTAACGTGACCATACAGTTTACAATGCGGATGCTGAGTAGAATAGTTGTGGACCTCGTTCACACCCATTTTTCTATTGAAAATCATTGAAAAATAGCCACTTAATAATGTTGGCTTAGGTATTGCCCTGCTGGCAAATGTCTTATGTCTACTCTGGTTTGGATATTGTAAAAGTGGCTTACATGCGTCGGTTTAAAAGTCAATGCGTTTGGAGGATTTGCCTGATTGCCGTTATAGCTTTCTCATTATTTTCTTTGTCGACTGATTCAGCTCTAACGTTAGAATCGGCATCCAATAATGTTAATGTATTTCATGCAGTGTTATGAAAAATGGTCTCATTATAGATCCCATGAAGTACTGGATCAGAGATAATCGGTGGATTATTTATTAACTCAATTGATTCAGTATGTTTATTAAAAAATTAAAAAATATATAATATATCTAATAAATGTGATAAATTATTACTATAAATTCTTTTGTGGATATTGTAATTAAATAATTAAGAAAACTTTTTATTTTTCAAGTTTAAATACGAAAGTTATAAGATGATCATAAGTAAGTATGGTGAAAATATATATAAAACACATAAATATTACATTATATTATGATTAATATGATAATAATTAGTTATTATATATTGTTAATAACATCAACATCAATAATACCTATAACCCAAGTTAATCAAGGATCGGTGGTAAATGAATCCAATGATAGATTGGAAAAAAGATAAAGAAAGAGAAAGGGGATGAGAAGAAAAAGGGAAAATAAGACAAAATAAAGGAAAAATAAACTAAAATAAAAGAAGAGTAAAAGGAGAAGGGGAGAAACGAAAAGAAAAAGAACTAAAGAAAAAGGGGAATGACTGGAACATAAACACACTAATAAGTTTAACCCTCAACCAACTTATAGTTTTTTCCATTCCGTCCTAAGACACATCGTCCGCCAATCTATATTTCACTCTATAGGTCTTGTTTAACTACCTTTCCTCATGTGAGTTTTGGTCAACCTCTACCTCTCTTTGTGTCGAGCTCTTGGTAACAAACTCCTGTTCTAATGGGAGCATCCAGTGGTCATCTCATAATGTGCCTAAATCATCTCAATCTATGTTCCCTCATCTTTTCACACACTAGAACTACTGTTACCTTTCGTTGAATATCCTCATTTCTTATCTATCCATTTTCATATAACCATACATCCACCTTAAAACCCTCATTTCTATTACCCCTATTTTGTGCTCATGTTTCCTATGTGCTGGCCAGCACTCCGCTCCATATAACATTACCGGTCTTACAATTGTTCAATAGAATTTTCCTTTTAGCTTAAGGAAAATTTTGCAGTCATACAAAAACCCAGATGCACCCCGCCATTTCATCCACCCTGCTCTGATTCTATGATTTACATCCTCATCAATCTCACTACCTTTTTGCAAAATTGATTTTAAGCATTTCAAAACATGTTTCTTGGGTACCTTTTGACCAAGTAGATGCATTGTGTCTTGACCACTATCTCTTCCCCGCGAAAACTTACACTTCATATACTTTGTAATGCTCTTGCTTATCGTGAATCCTTTAGACTCCATAGTGTTTCTCCACAATTCCAGTTTTTTATTAATACCATCTTTAGTCTCATCAATAAGCACGATATCATTTGCAAAATGTATACACTACAACACTTGCTCTTGAATATCTTTCGTTAGTTCATCTATCACTAAGACAAAGAGATAAGGACTAAGAGCTGAACCTTTGTGAACACCTACTGTAATAGGGAAATACTTTGATGTTCCATTACAAGCTTTCACACATGTAGTAGTCTCATCATACATATCCTTGATTGCATTAGCATACTTTAATGCTACATTTTTCTTCTCAAGAGTTCACCATAAGACTTTTCTTGGGACCCTATCGTATGCTTTCTCAAGATTTATGAATACCATATTAAGTCTTTCTTCCTTTCCCGATACCTTTCTATCAATTGTCACATCAAGAAAATAACTTTCATGGTACACCTTCCTGACATATTATATGTCATTTAATAATTAGCTATTAACAATTTAACATTTTATAGGAAATACATTGGATGTCGATTCTAACGTTTCATCAAACTCGGTCTGGGTAAAAAAAAACTTCTCAACCGGATTAAATTGGGCCAACTTGGTCCAGGTCACCGGGTTTCATCAAACCCGATCGGGTCGCTTGCATTTTCGGTCTTGCATCTTAACCGGACATCTGATCTCAGTCCAACCGGTCGGATGAGGTCGGTTTAATAACTATGGTTTCATGAGAATAACATGCTCTTGCATGCCTTTGACTTATGATGAATGCTATGAGCATATTCTTTAACACACATTTTCAAACACAATTTGTTAACAGTTAAAATTTACTGAAAATTACATAATTAAGAGAGAATTACTTAAATCTGATGTAAGACTCATGAATGTTTTCTCATTTTTAATTAATTTTAATTAGTAAGTGAGATTGTTTAGAAAAGTTTATTTCTAACATTTTCCTTGATGTATATAACCGTTAGCTTCTAACTTGTTGAGAATGGAATAATTGCATTTGAATTTGAAAGTTACAACCATTAGTTTTTGAAAATTACATTCAAACTATGGAACCAAACACGTTATTAGGTAACCGAATTGGTTGGCTTATTTTTTTTTAATTTTTAATTTATTTATTATCATGTTATTGATACAAAATGTTATTGATTTTTTAGTTGATTAATCTCAATTTTGTTTTGTTACTGTTATTACTAATAGTAGTATCGGGTGTTGAGTTTAGTGAAAGAAATAAACCAAGCTTTGAATTCTTTTTGGAATAAATGTTCATATTAGCATCTCAATGAGCTTCAAATAATTGTCTTAAAAGAAAAATAACTATACATTGTTGCGTTCACAAAGTGTGATTGCGTAACTCACGGTAAGTGTACCGATCGTTCAAGTAATAATTTTGATAAGTAGAGTATCGTCTCCACGAGGATTGAAGCACTAAGATAATTGTAATTGTTATCTTAAAAATTGGAAAGAATAAAAATAAAAGGAATTGGATTTGAGATTGGATTTAAATAATAAAAATAGAATTTAAATAAAAGGAAATTATAAGAATTAATTATGGAAATTTATGCAGTAATAAAGAATAATTGTGATGAAAACCTAATCACCTTTGATCCCTCCTAATGTGCATTGAATTGATACTTAATTGCAATTGTTATAATTACTCAAAGATATCCCTTCATAGATTGGTTAAACCCAGATTTCTCGGTCTTTTTAACCCTTTAATCCTATTCAAGTGTCCTAATGTCTTAGTAACCCCCT
>PYAF01005714.1:52397-66696 GCA_007407185.1 Glycine tomentella
TCAAGCAACACAAGAGTTCACATTGGCTTATGGCTTTCACCACAATCAAGGAGAAATTAGCTAGACATAATTATGTCTAGCTCAATACAAAGATGAGAAATTAGATGAGACAAAATACAAGATAGAAAAGTAATCAAACCCCTCAATCTTGGCTTCTTCCTAATCTTCAATGCTTTCTTGATCTCCTTCAATGCCTCCGTGTGTGTATCTGTGTATTTCTGAGTGTCTCTGCATATGAAAAGTCGTGCCTCCCAGGTTCTGTGGCTTCCCTATTTATAAATAGGTTAGCAAAACCCCAAGAGCTTATCTTCTTATCTTATCTTTAAGCTTATTTTTGTAGGTTAGCAAAACCCCAAGAGCTTATCTTCTTATCTTATCTTTAAGCTTATTTTTGAATTTCCCGTAGAGTTCGCGCTATTAGCGTCAGTTTCTTCCTTTATGGTTCCTAAAATGCATAAAAATAACAATAATTAATAATATTCAAAAAGTATTGAGCTTTTGGCTTAATTCTATCATTTATTTAACATTTCCTACTTAATTTTGACTAAAACTATCCTAAATTTCACTATATATTAGCAACCCATCATACATCAATACCAACACCTTTAACCCAAGTTAATTGGGGTTGGTGGTAGATGAACTCAATGATAGATCGGAAATAAGATAAAGAAAGAGAAAGGGAGAGTTGCATAAAAAAGTAGAAATAAGACAAAAGAGAGGAAAAATAAGCTAAAATAAAAGAGGGGTGAAAGGAAGATGGGGAAAATAAAGAGGAGGAGAACAAAAACAAGGGAATGACTGGAACATAGAACTACTAATGAGTTTAATCTTCCACAAAACTCATAGCTTTTCTCCAATCCGTTCTAAGACATACCGTCCACCAATCTATATCTGACTCCATTAGGTCTTGTTTAACTACATTTTCCCAGATAAGTTTCGATCGACCTCTACTCTCTTTGAGTCGAGCTCTTGGTAACACACTATTGTTCTTACGGGAGCATCCAGTGGTCGTCTCATAACGTGCCCAAACCACCTCACTCTATGCTCCCTCATCTTTTTACATATTGGAACCATTGGTACCTTTCGTCGAATATCCTCATTCCTTATCTTATCCATTTTCGTATAACCACACGTCTACCTTAACATTCTCATTTCTGCTACCCCTATTTTATGTTCATGTTGCCTATGTGCTGGTCAGCATTCCGCTCCATATAACATTGTCGATCTTACAACTGTTTTATAGAATTTTCCTTTTAGCTTAAGGAGAATTTTGCAGTCACACAAAAACTCTGATGTACTCCGTCATTTCATCCACCTTGCTCTAATTCTATGATTTACATTCTCACCAATCTCACCACCTTTTGTAAAATTGATCCCAAGTATCTAAAAACATATTTCTTGGGTACCTCTTTATTAAGTAGATGTGTTGTGTTTTGATCACCATCTCTTACCCGCGAAAGCTCACACTTCATATATTCCGTCTTGCTCTTGTTTATCATGAATCCTTTAGACTCCAAAGTGTTTTTCCACAATTCTAATTTTCTATTAACACCATCTTTGGTCTCATCAATAAGTACAATATTATATGCAAAAAACATATAAAAAATAAGAGATAGAAATAATTATTTAAAATATCACATGCAGTATGTGTTTTTTCCCCTCTTTTTTCATTGGTTAAAATATGTTTATTATCTCTAATAAATACTCTAATTTTGCATTTACTTCTTCATATTTTTTTTTGTTTATTGCTTAATAATTTTATTTTTGCATTTGATTTCTAATATTTGAAATTTTTTTGTTGTAAATCTTTGCCTTTGGTTAACTAATGACATGAGAAACTAATAAAGTGTCACAACATTGATTAAGTAATGACTTAGTAGGTTAAAGAGTGTAATATCATCATTTTACTTACCATAAAGACCTAAAACAAAAATTTTCAAATAAATCAAACACAATTTTTTATATTATGGAACAAATACAAAATTGAAATATTTATTAGAAATTAAAAAAAAATCTTTTTCATTTTATGTTGGAATAATGAAACTATTTCACGTAGTTTCTTTCCTCATTGTCAAAAAGAGTCACAACCCTTTTTTACTATTAAGGCATTACTGAATTAGAGATAAAATAACAAACAAACATGGAAAATCTTGATTGGTCTTGCAGGATAATCCACACATGATTAACATTTTAGTGTACACACAAAATGCATCATAATTAGATAACCCATCTATCTAAACCTTGGTAGTGTCTCATAAATCACACTTCATAAAATTTGAATTGGCAGTATGGGACTATTTTGATGAATAGCAATCCCCCCATTTACGAAGATCAATTTCCAGAACAACTCTGACCAATTTACATGAACTACAAACTCCATACAACGAAAAGAACTAATACTCGTTTTAAAAAATTATGTACATGACCAATATTAATCATAGTCTGTTGTACAACCTACATACCATAAGCAGCAATTATTTCCCTCACCTTCACCTCAACTGAATTTTAGCCCATCCATGATCATTTTGGCTGCTCATAATCACTTACGTACCTTACTTTTGTTCCGTTCTTACTCTAATAACTTTCTGCACCTACAGACCTACGCAATGCATCTAATGTAATGCTACATAACTTTACAACTC
This sequence comes from Glycine tomentella, assembly GCA_007407185.1. Lineage (NCBI taxonomy): Eukaryota > Viridiplantae > Streptophyta > Magnoliopsida > Fabales > Fabaceae > Glycine > Glycine tomentella. Next base: position 55,040 of record PYAF01005714.1, read on the forward strand.
CAACGTATAGCTAGGGTACTATTGAGCATTTCATTCTATGTTCTTCATGGAAATCTTGGTTTCTGAACTCTATGGGTGCATACTGAGTCTCGTAGTGACAAATGATACCATCAGAATGGTGAAGCCAACAAAAGGTCTCAAACTCACAGAACGCGAGACCGAAGTGGTATTCACAACAGGAGGGCTATCAGAAGCAAAACCTGGCATTGTACCTGACGCTGGATTGCTTGAATTTAACACTGAAGGTGGGGCACCATACCTTCAAAAAGGCAAGAGTTATATAGGACCATGATTAGTATGCTTATTTATCCATTAGAATTATTGAAACCTTGAAAAACTAGCTGTCTCTCACTTACCCAAAAGGGCCTGTTCCTGAAGATGAAGATGTTGGTGGTGCTGTTGGAATTGATGATGCAGGTGTTAATGGACTTGGTGGTAGTAGTGTTGTTGGACTTGATTGTGTAGGTGGTGTTGGGGGTGATGACGACTTTGGCGTTGTTGTTGTTGATGATGATGATGGGAAGATGCACGAACCTGTGCCTATTCACACAATTCAGAACAACCAGTTAAAAATGGCCACTAATTAAGATAATAAAAAAACTTAATTTAATACTTACTGAATAAGTACTTATTATGTAAGCATTTATATATATCTTTTTTCTACAGTTCAAGTGAAAAATTTGTTAAACTATTTTCATATAAATTGTAAGAAGTTATGCTAGAGAGCAACTATCCTAGTATAAGTGTTTATGTCATAAGATATGTCAAAATAAGTTGTAATCAATCTCTTTCAAATAGATCCTAAAATAATAAAAAAAGGGGGTCGTTAGAGCTATTAAGATCTTACTTGGATTTGTGTTAACTAAGGTGGCAGTCCCTCCAAAGTCACAGCTTGTTGGAGCTGGGTTCTTCTGGTAGTAGCTGTTGAAGGCAACAGAAGCATGGTTCTGCAAAGTAACTGGACTGTAACAATTTCCACCCTGTTGAATTTGAGAACAATCTGCACCACCCATTCCACAAGCATAGTCCAGAGCTGATTGAAGAGAAGCTTCAGGGGCTCCTTGCTTTGCAACACACCAACTCTGCCCCTGAATGGCAGGAGCATTAGTGTTTGCAGGAGGTGGTTGCGGTTGCGGGTTTACCACGGGAACATTTCCTGATGGAGGTGGATAAGATGTTACAGGGATGGTTACTGGCGGTGGCGTTGCTACAGGAGTTGTTGTAGCTGGATTGCTCACAGGTACTGGTGAATTGGCTGGATTTGTGGGAGGTATAGGCACTGGTGTGGTGGAAGGAACTGTCACAGGCATTGCAGCAGGATTGGAAGGGGAAATTGTGACAGGATTAGTAGCAGGAACTGTTATGATGGTTGGTGTATCTGGTGGTGTGATGATTGGTGTGGATGAGGCTGGATTTGAGGGGAAAACTGTGTTTGTTGGGTTGGTTGTGTCATCTAGACTTCTCCTTTTGAGCTTTTTGCTAGCAAAATCTTCTGTTCTGTGCACTTCTATGTATAATGCAGCTATTCTTTTTCTAATATGAGTTTTGGATCCTAGATATTTGGATACTCTCTCACTAAATTGAGCTAATTCCATTGAAGGGAAGATAACTGTGCTTTTTATTGTCAGAACAATGGGAACATCCTTGCAAGGAAGAATGGAAGCAGCAAGAGTGGCTCGTTTGATGATAGCATGAACAAAGTGATCCCCGATGCTTAATTCTCCATCAATGTTGTCTTCTACCATGACAAAGGATTTCATTTCTTTTATAACTGAAAGAATCCTACGAATATTGTTTTCATGTGATGCATTCAACTTTACTATGAATGAAAGTGGAAATGCTACTGAGACTTTTACCTCCCTCCCTAAGTGAAGCTCTCTGAGAACTGAACTAATTGATATCAAAGCATGCAAGAACAAAGGCATCTCATTTTGTGCTAAGCCCTCACTGCCACTGCTAGCAATGATGCTCTTGATGTTTGAATTTTGGAGAGTGTTAAGTAGATGAGCTTTTAGTTCAGAAGGTTTTGAAGTAATGAAATTTTCAACTTGACTTTTGTTCAAGTAGACATCAGTTGGCACTTTGGAGTTGCTGAGAGTGCTCAAAATCCTATGCTCTGTGACGAAAATTCGAATCTGAGACGGGGGAACGTTGCTTTGCTGGAGGAATAATATGGTTCTAGCAGATGTTGAAGTGTGTCCTCCCTCACGGTAGGAAAAACCCTCCAGAGATCCTGCAGAGAGTGAAACAAGAGAAACACAATACCATGAGCAAGTCCAAAATTTGTTTTTACTTGAATTTTTAAGCTGCCATTCACTGATTTTTCTACAACAACAAAGTAGGGTAGTCCAAAAACTAAAGACAAAAAACTCAACATAATTGAATGAATTCAATCACTGCTAAACTCAGCAAGTGTTGGTAGTTTCAGAAACCAATAAGCAAACAAAGAAGAACCTGTTAGTTTTTGGAATTATGCCAAGAATATTCACCAGAATAAATATGATTAATTACTGTTCTAGGATATTATATATCAGTGTCGGCTACTACTCACCAGAACAGGAGATAGTGAGAGAGGAGAGGAGGAACAAGAGGCACAGAGAACCTTCCTTGGCCATTATCAGAGTGTGTAAATGCAAAATAGAAGAATGACACAGTTGGAGTTTCAGTGTGATTCATGCAGCAGCATGTGCTTTAAAGACATGTGAATGGCACAGAACATGAATAAAAGCCCACAGAGCCGGGGGAGTGTTGAAGATAAAGGTGATGAGTGAGAAGGGGAGAAAAAAGATGTCAAAAAAGAAGGACGACCAAGTTGTTATGATAAAAAAGAAAAGATATCATATTAGATTGGACGATGTTACTTTGTCACGAAGGATTGAGTTGGAATTGTTTTGGTCTGATAACTAACAGTATGGGAAAAGATATCATATCAGCATGCTTTTTATTGCTTCTCTATCTTTCTTTACCAAAATCCTTCCATAGTTACATGAATGTGCATGACCAATACTGGAACATCACGTCCTTTAGTTTAGACTATGCATATGTGGTTGATTTTGTGTTGGTATGGTATTCCTCGGCTAAGGGCTTGTGCTTTTGGATTCCATCACTGGCCATTGCACACAAACCACGTGTGCGGGGCAGTGATTATTATATTCTGCTTTGGAAAACTAGGCAGGCAAACCGTGCATGAAAATGAAAGAGTTTTCAACTTTGTAACGAAACAAAATTAACATTTTTTTTTGAAGAATTAATTTTGTACAACTTTTTATAAATTCAGAAAGTGATATTTTGAGAGTAACAAGAAAAAAAGGGACAAAAGGGGTAGCAAAAGAAAATGGTTTTGCTTTAATTCGGATGAGATCAGCGGTAATGTGGATTACTCTCTTTTGTGTGCCTATTAAAGTTGGTAGATGATATTTTTACCATAATTAGTCTTTGTCAGATAGCAAAAACCATTTCGGATAGATTAATAGTTCAAGATGAAATTGTGAAGAATTTATTCAGCTGAGTAGGACCAAAAAAGTTTATTTTGGTTATTGGCTTTGGATATTTCTTTTTCACATAAAGTTTATGCTCCGTACTAGCCATATGCAACCCTTGTTGAATTTTTACAATATTTAGACAACATGGGTGGGACAACCCATGTGGCATAGTCTTAATCTTAATCTGCCTTCTCTCCTTTTAAGTTTCAAACTTAATCAAAAGCATTGTCTGACTAGGTCTCCAGCCAAAAGCAGAGCAGATTAGAGAGAGAAATAGAGTGGTTGCACAGTCACCGTTGATAAGGCTGATGCATTGTATACGCAAAAGGAGTCCCTTCTAAATCTCTAAACCTAAGAAAAATGGAAGAATACAAATGTTTGATGACCTTTGAGCATTATTTGGGAATGTATATTCAATATTTATTTTAATATGTTATTCGTTTGATATATTTATTTGTTTTGTTGTTGATTAATTTTTGTTATAAATTTAGTTGTTTTTTTTTGACATTTTTTCTCTTAATTACGTTTTCTATCTACAAAACTTGAATCGATGTTTTATTTAAGAGAATTAAGTTTAATTTTATTCTGACTAATATTATGTAATTGGTACGCATTTTTAACTTAATCCTTAATTGTTATATTTGAATAAGTTAAATTGGTTTTGATGATTGTTGGATAATTTTTTTGTTTGCTATGTAAAATAATTAAGAAAGTTTATGAGGACGTGGGAGAGCTTTTTTGTCTTTCATGAATTAAGAAGGTTGAGAAGTGAGAAGCTGCCTCCGGGGTGAAAATAATGTAAAGAAACAAAGAGTGGTGCTTTATGTTTCTGTAGATAATGCAATAAAAATTGTTGTCTGCTATTTACATGATTCCGGAATTAAGGGAGATCGGGATGAGTCGTAAGTATCCAAACGTCACCATACTGAAATTAACATATCATGCACCCAATGAGATTTTTCCTTTGCTATAGTTGGAGTACTGGGAGAGAGGAGGTTATCTAATTTTAATGCCAAAAACATTCAAAAGGATTTCCAAATTCCAATGGTACTTATAATGGCCTACAATTATAAGACTAATTTTATAAAATTATTATTCTCTTTTATTTATTTATTAATTTTTTTTATATATGTAAAATAATCTTAGATGACAATTATAATGAGATTGTGAGTATTGTTCAATGTCATGAATGCTCTAAGGAGATAAAAATGAGATAGGTGACTTTGCATTGTTAACATTATCTAGGAGCATGAATAGAATAAGACAATTCTTTTAAAGGTGAATAAAAACTGTAATATAGTAAATTCTTACAATCCATTTTTTTTCTTTATCTTTCTTTTCACATCACATATTTTATCTAATACTTTTTCCTCTCTTCTTATCAATGTCCTAATTGTAGAAGAGATTATAAGAAGAAGAAAAAAGACATCAACAACAATAAAATTTTTAAAAAAATGTAATACAAGTAACCTTTATAGCTCATGGATGGAGGAGGGATAAAAGAGGTAAGGGTTGTGGGTTTTTTAGGAAAGCAGATTGCAACCCTACCCATGATTTTTTTGTGTGTGTCAAATTCCTATGCACGAATATTATGTTTCAACCAACAAGTCATTGATCCGAATGATACTAGGTTTGGTTCTCTTAAGTAAAGTTTCAGGTTCAAATCTCATAAATGGAAAAACACATGGTTAGAAGGGAAGTCTAAACTAAAAGTGAACAATTAGGTCTCGAGATGAAGCTTAGTCATAAAAAAATGGTGAAGAATTTGCATCAATATGATAGTGACAAAAATATTATGCTCTAATAATTCTCACGAATGACTATCTAGACAAGGACACCAATACAAGGAATGAAACTTCTTGCACCTCCATGGTTTTCCTCTTGTACCTCATTGCATTACGAAAAGCTCAATCCATAATGTAATTTTACATTATAGGTAGACTTTTCTGTAATGTAATGGTGCAAGAAGCAAAATATGGAGGCGCGGAAAGCAATAATCCAATACAAGTTAATGCTAAAGCACTTGGTCTATAAGTGGGCCAAAGATCTCAACCTGAATGTGTGGGTCTTAAATTGTTAGCGCGTATAATAATTAATGGACCGCGCTTTTATTTTAGGAGATAGATCGAGCAAACTATCCACTAGACTAAAATACGTGTAGCATAATCAAGGGATAAATAAACACATGAAATATTTATACATAAATGAATTTAACATTTTATATTACATTTGTACTCTAAAAATGTGAATATAATTTTTTGATAATGGTTGATACATTGACATCCTTACTACGCTAAACTTTTCCAAGATGATTGGTATAAACTATAAAGAGGATGAGGGAGTATTGTCTAACATTTTTTATTATTAGTTAAAAATTTATTAAAAATAAGTAAATATAATTTTTATCTCTTTAAAATTTATGAATTGTTTTAGTCCCTTTAAATAATTTTTATCTAGTTTTACTCCTTCTAATTTTAAAATGAATCACTTTTGATCCTCAAGCTAAAATTTAAAAGTCCTTATAAAACACTATCTAACTTTGAGGAATTAATCCATTCGTAAAAAAAAAAAAAACTGAGGAATTAAGAGAAAATACTTTTTGATTTTCATATACTAAAACAATTATTATTTTTTATCTATTTATTAAATAGCTAGTATTCTTTATTCAATATATTTTTATCTCAAAAAAACAAAAAAAAAAAATCATACGTATTATAACTATCATACTTTTTCCACTATTAGGACCAACAAGTGTTGATGATTTGGGCGTCTAATGATTACAGTTTCTGTTATGAAGTATGGAATGCGGGTGGCGGGTTTATCCCGGCACATGAGAATCGACGTCGATGCATCATTAATTATTTATTGACGGATTATGACCCATTGACCCCCTACCATATTTAGGTCATTTGTGTAATGCTGCTTTAACCCCAAAACATTTGCTTAATATAAAGCAATTAAATTTGGTTTGTTTTTTTATAGAATATTTTTGCAATTTTTTCGTTTATGATTTTGGAATGAATTTGCTTAGTCTGGTCTAATTTTGCTATTAAATGGCCAAAATAGGGTGATATCATATCAATCCAACCCATGTAGTTTTCTAAATGGAAATATTTAGACCATTCAAGTCGCATCGTTTTGACGTAGAGGACTCGAGATGTGATTATTCACAAAGTGTAGAATTAATACAGGTCAATTTACATAAAAGTTAAATATAAATAATTGAGCAGTTGGCATTAGTTATTGACGACATACCAGGAAAGCGATGCGCAACTAACGCTCGAAAGCAAAAGGCATTTAGCATCTCCTTAATTCATATGATATAATATACATGATTTTTGCTCGTGATTAATTGATTTCATAATTTGCATGAGATTGGCCATTATATTAAAGTTTGTTAGGGTTTCTTCTTCAATATAATTTTTAAAGTACTATCTAGGTTAACAACATGCTTCTTTATATTATCTAGGTTATTGGCCATTATATTTTTTCATAATTTTGTTTATATTAAATAGTTGAAGTTTAAATATAATAAGAGGATGTGATTTTTAAACGTGCATATAAGGAATGTTTCATTAAGAGTGTGTTTGGATAGAGAATTTTAATTAGGGAAAGTAATTTATTAGGGGATTTAAAATTCTTCAATTTAAAATTCACTGTTTTGATACTTTTACATGAGAAATTTAAATTTTTGGAATTTTAAAACAGAATTTTAAACAACTAAAAATGTGGAATTTGAATTTTCCTCTAAAAGGTGGGAAATTGAAATTCTCTTCTTTTTTAAAAGCTCTAAATACATAATTTTTTTGCTCTGTCGTCTCAATTACCGACATACTCCGACCTCCACTATTCTCTCACGACACCACCTACCCTACTTATTTTTTTTCGTGAATGAGACTCAAAATTTTAAAAATGAAGAAATTCAATTTCTTTATCCAAATATAAAATTTTGAAAATACAAAAATTTTAATTGATGCATTTTAATTTTCCTGAATTTTAAATTTCCTGAAATTTTAAAATACTTCATCCAAACATACTCTTAAAAGAAAAAAGAAAACAAAATTTAGTTCAATTTCAATGTTTTCTATAACTAAAAAAAACTGAATACTTATTTATTGATTGGAAATATCTTTGATTTAACCTAAAAAAGATAACTTACAGTTTTTTATTAGTGTTTAACAATGATAATAAAATTTGAATATAAAGTTTCATGTAGACTATTCAAATATTTAATTTATAAATTTTTTCTTTCAATTCTCTGATTCATTAGAAAAAAGAGACCTTAACTAATCCAGAATTCAATCAAAAGATAAGTAAATTTTGAGTAAGAATTGTTTTTGTCAAAAATCAAATTTTGATATTATTTGAATGATTTAATCTTAACTTTAACACATTAACTAATTTATGCTCAATCACTTGGTTGATAGATATATTTTATTGAATTCATGTTTCAATTTTCTTGCCATGTACGGTTGTTTCTAGCTAGTTATGCCCCCCCTCCCCCTCCCCCACAAAAATGTACAGTTTCACTTGTCAATAATTTTTTTTAATTATGTTCATTGACTTTATCTCGCTTAAAAGATTAATCCTATATATCTTTTTATAAAAAAAAGTGATTGAAAATAATATATATATATATATATATATATAATTATTTATAGCTTTATTTAGCCTATTTATATTGATGATTTGATTAACTATTTTCATCGTGTAATCTTTATTTCTTTGTTCAGATCGAACACGATACATAAGAATATCATTCTCATTCAATCAAATTATCAATTTCTCGATATCATAATAACCACATAAATACAAATGGATGAAATATCTCATATTAATTTATTTCTGCGTGATCACACACATAAAGCGTTTGAATTCATTTACACCTTCATAATACTTGATTTTTTTTTTTATGCAGGCATAATACATGGTTTGCACCAATACATCAAAGACAAGGACCATTGATTGTTATTTAACTAACATGAATTAATTTATTTGCAAAATATTTTGAAATAATAATTTAACTTAAAAGCACTGCTTGGATATGCAATTTGCTAAATATCCGAAGGACAAAATTTATCACTTTTTATTATTTTAGTTGACTCAAATATGTTGTTTTTAGTAAAAAATACATGTGATATAAATAAAAAAAGCAGTGTCATTTTAATTAAAAGCAGTACCCTCCCCTCGTCTTGTTACATCAAATCACTAAGCTTCACGAAATCGATTGAATAAACCCTAGAGGATAGGCCTTACAATCTTTATAATGGCCATTTCATCACCGTAACAAGGAAACAATGGATGTGTACTCACGTCCAAAAATGTGGGTCCAGAGAACATTATATATGGAACTGATATGAGATGTTGGAGATGATATCGACCAATAATTCCAAATTGCCAGCAAGCACTTCTTTTTCTCCTGCTCATGTATCTCATTTACGAGAACACCATATAAATTATGCTTTTTCTTCATTTTCTATTTATTTCCTTTTGTTGAAAATGATTGTAGCTCTTGGTTTGTCAAATATTGCATTGTTAGGGAAGTGTTATTATCATACAGTGTTTTTTATACTCTTTTTCACGTAATTTTCGCCCCAGATGCAACTAATTATTAAAAGTTGGGCATTGAATTAAAAAGAATGGCATAATCATGAGAATGACTTGTGAAAGAGACGAGCTTTGAGGGAAAGGATAAGTTGTGGCCTGTGTGTGAGTAGCCAACTGATTTACGCAAGGAAGTATTGAATTCTTTACGGTCCTTTTGTAACTAATATGGATCGATATTGATATTGATTATCCTTAACAAATGTAGTATTAATTTCATATTTTATGGAACTGAAACAATGTCTCAACAAATTTCAGAAGGATTTGGCGAGGATGGATTAGGTACATGAAATTGTTACCTTTTCTTCTTATCTCTCCGTCTCAACAATTTTGATATTAAAATATAAAAAATAAAGTTTAATGCTTGTAAATTAATAGTGTAAAACAATTTTATATTATTATTTAATGACAAATTATAACTTCAATTATTTTAATATAAAATTCTTTGTACTACTACATAACCTTTTTCTCTAAAAATAGCATGATATCTGTCTTTTTTTAATCTTTTTTATATTTGTATTTTAAAAATATATTTCAAAATAAAAATATTTATTATTTATTTTTATTGTCTGAAAACATTTCCCTTTCCATAAAAACCAACAGGCTAGACCTAATAATATATTGAACTGTAATTTTTTAAAATAGTCAAATAAATAAGAATGAAAAAATAAGAATTATTTTAACAGACATGGGATTCTAAATAGTATATTATCGTGGGTTACGCATCTGAAAATCTTTGGTTTCGGAGTGTTACCGCAATTATTACTCCATGATCATCAGTAGTTCTGCTCTTCCAACCAATATTAATTAGCATTAAATTAACGTATTAATTACTGATAAAAATAACGTATTAATTAGTACTTAATTAAAAGAGAGAAAAGAAATAAGAAGAATTACTAATAGAAGAAATTGAAAGAAGAGAAAAGATTAAGTCTGATGGCGTTAATTAATATATAGTAATAAGTTAAAAATAACTTATGGTTACTAAACTTTTTTTTCAACTTAATATAATTTGTCAAAGTAAATTGTTCTGAACTTATTTCAATAAATTTTTAGTCAAATTTATGATTTAATTTATTATGCATGTAAAAAAGTTTTGTTAAATAAATGAATATTCAATTAGGTTATATAACAAAGTGCACTTTAAGTTCATATTTAAACAGACGTGGCAATGTATGAATATTGGTGGGTAAAACATGTGACACATCAATCCATGTTTTGAATGGGAGTAGCATCTCCAATGGGAGAAGGGGAAATGTTTATATAGGTTTTTTTTTTTAGAGTTATTTATTTATTTTAGTCCATCATGTTATTTATAAGAATTTTTATAAAATTTTACTCCAACTTAAAAAATTATAAAAAACTAAAAAAAAATCTTCTTTATTGATAATGTTTGAAAAAAATAAGAAATTCGAGAAAAAATTTCTTATATTAAAAATCTAATTTTTTTAAAAGAACTTTCATATTACATAAATATTCTTCAATATAAATATTCTTTAAAAAATAATTTTTTATTCTTAAAAACCCACAAGTACCTTCTATTAAAGATGATCTAATCAAGATTCAATCCCTTCCATAACTTTTCTACCATTTGAGAAAAAAATAATTAGGGTCTTCATATAAACGACCATAATGACATGTACCCATTTCATATATTATTTTATAAACAAACGCGTACAATTATTACATATACTTTTTTTTAGGAAAACAATTATTACAAACCTAACAATTATGAATAAACAATATCACCAATTTTTTTTAAATGAGTTTAAGGTTTATACATTATACTATATTAATAAAAAAAATTACATTATTATCTAATCACAAATTATAGTTTTAATTATTTTTAAAATCAATAAATTTATTATATATAGTAAATTGTAATTAAATGAATATGTAACTTTTTTACACAGTAGTGTATAACCATTTTTTTCTATTTCAATTATTTATTTTAAGTTTCTAAAGAGATAGATGTTAAAATTAAATTATTTTTTTATCCTATATAAGTCTAACATTTTTTTTCTTAAACTTAATTTTGTTATTGGTTTTTCTATAAATCAATAGATTTAAACTTTTAAATATATAATATTGAAATTGAGATGATATAATAAAAATGTGATTAATAATAATAATTAAATAACTTTAACACATTTTGATCTAACTTATTTAATATTTAAAATGAATAATGTCATTTACAATATAAAATTTGATTAAAATAATATAAAAATATGTAATGTGTATTTGGATAATGTAATAATAACCATTTAACATCCAAGGTAGGCCTAATAACGAAATATTTGGATAATTTATAGTTTATGTTGGTCTTAATTCAAATTTTGTTGTTTTCATCCCATGTTAAAATAAGGCAAATGTTAATGAATTTGTTATGGATACTGCCCTCAATAAACTTTTATTATTATTGAAGTTGTATTGCAAATCATAAAAAAAGTGTATTGTTATATTTTGTCATAAAACTTCCATTTTAATTTCTTAGAAACTGGTTAACACTTTTTAATAGTCGCTTGTATCTTTGTCATAAGAAAAAAAAAACACTTTATCTTCAAGAAAATT
>PYAF01005714.1:77880-101105 GCA_007407185.1 Glycine tomentella
CCATGGAATCAACATTCACCAAACTCACTTCTAAGAGCTAATCCTACATCCTCTCAACATTCCAAACACATGTTTCAACTGGACCCAAAGCTAATTCAAGCTCTATCAAAAGTGGGTCACTATTCACCCAAAACCCCAACTCATGAATCAAGAGGTAAATCTTAAGTTTCTTACCTCAAATGACGCAAGGAAGACCCACAGACGACTTCCCCTAGCTTGGGTACTCAAGAATCGTCGCCGTTCCTCGCCGAGCTCAAGTTCCGCGAACTTCTCTTGAGAAAGGGATTCTCAAAATGAGTGGGTTTGAGGTGAAAGAGAGGATGAATTCAAGCTCAATATGTGATTTCCATCACAAAGCAAGCAAAAGGAAACGATTTTGGTGAAGTATGGTGAAGGAATCAAGCTTGGGCACTCAACAATGGAGGAGGGAAGTCAGAGGAAGAAGAAGGAAGGGATTTGGCTCAGAAAATCGCGAAATGGGCTTTATATAGGGGGTCTGCTCGAGCTGCGGCGCCTCCGGCGCCGGCCCCACGCCCAGAGCGCCACCTTCCAGAGATCCCGGCGCCTCAAGCGCCAACCCCGACGCCTCGAGCGCCAGCCTCCAGCACCTCCGGCGCCAAGAGCGCCACCTCCGGCGCCAAGAGCGCCACCTCCCGCGCCAACTCCCACGCCTCGAGCGCCAACATCCAGAACACCTGGCGCCAACCGCGCCACCCACGGCGCCAAGGGCGCCTGCTGGGAAAATCAAAGTGGTTCCGGCGCCACCGGCGCCGACCTGGCGCCCGGAGCGCCGTCCACCAGAGGCCACAGCGCCTGGAGCGTCGCTCCCGCGCCTCCGGCGCCACACTCCAGCACTGCGGCGCCCGGAGCGCCGTCCTGGCGCCTGGAGCGCCAGAATTATGCAGAAGAATTCTGCAGAATCCTTGGCCAGACGCTTCCCGAATCGCGCCATACGCGTCCTAATTCGCGCCAAACGCGCTGGGACTAAGGAATATTACACGTCCCTTATCCTCACACCGTAGTACATCAAGTGGAATGTTTAATGACATTGTGTCGAATGACCTCGAATCTAGGGTTCCCAAAATGGTGCATCATGTTCTCTTTTCTTCGCAAAGAAATTGTCCACCATGATCACGCTGTCCCCTCTCGCAATCAACTGATCCATTAGGTGAAACCCCATGAACATTACCCAGAGGCCCTTCCTCTTAATCCCCAATGACACCTTCCCCACTGAAATATTTGACTTGCGCTTGAAGTATGATATCGGGCGAGACTCGTACGGGACGCTTGGGGATGAAGTAGAAGGGGAAGATGAGGAGGAAGGGATGAGTGTGAAGAAGAGGGTTGCTATGATGATGTCGACGAGGACGAAGAGGAGTCACTGCTCACGGATCATGTAGTGATTTAGATTTTTGCATTGCTCAAGGTACTCTCTCAATCTGTTGGTCCTTTACTTCTAAATGTGTTCAAATTGGTTGCTAAAGGTAATGGAAGTTTCAAATATGAAGGTTATGTATTGGTCATATCATTTTTCATTACAAAGATCATCGAATCCTTATCACAAAGGCAGTGGTATTTCCGTAGTAGACTAATAGGAATGAAGGTTAAGTCACTCCTTTCTACATGCATTTATAAAAAGTTAGTGAATTTATCTAATGTAGCGAAATTGACACACTCTGGTGATGAGATAATGAATTATGTGATTGTGGATGCTTATAAAATTAGAGAACTTCCATTTTGGATTCACCAAGCATCCAACTATGTATCGCATTAGTAATACTTTATCATGCTATTCGGCTAGCAACAATTGCCTCATTGGTTGTGATAGTTCTCAAGGTGCTTTGCAATACTCCACTAGCAATTGGGCTAGCAACAATTGCCTCATTGGTTGTGATAGTTTTCAGAAAACCGTCTCAATAAGACTACTTTCTAAAATGGTTTTTTAAAAGAAATGTCTTAAAAATGTCAATTTTTTTAACATTTTTAAAACAAAAAAAAAAAAAAACACATTCTAAGATGGTTTCAAAGAAAACCGATGTAGAAATCGAGATTCTAAGATGTTTTAAAAAAAAGTCGTGGAAAGTGTTGATTTTCCACAACGGAGGATTCAAAGACGGTTTGTAGTAGTGTAGAGAATAATGAGTACATGCACAAATTATGTTAGAAGAGTTAAGAGAAATGAACTAGATGAAAATATTTGGTTGAAGAGAAACAAATCCATAAGAAAGGTATACCTCATTGTCCAAAGACTCCTCGCTATGTGAAGGTAATGGGGAGGAATATTGTACGCGCAACCTTACCCTTGCATATGCAAAGAAGCTATTTCCAGATTCAAATCCATGACTAACAAGTCACCAAGACACAACTTCACCGTTGTGGCAAGGCTCGCCCTCTAATCTAATCTTCTTTACCAAATAAATTATATTATTTTTATCTCTCTCTTCCATCCAATTTTTTCATTATCAAATAAATCTTCTTTCCCTTTATTCCCTCTTTTATCTTACTTTCTTTTCTTTTATCTTATTTCCCCTTTCCCTTCCCCTTCCCCTTCCCCTTCCACTTGTTTTTTTCTTCTTCTTTAACCTCCTCGTATCTATCATTGAGTTCATCTACCACCGACCCCAATTAGTGTGGATTAAATGTGTTGTTGATGTTGATGTTGAAATAAAAGGCGTAATAGATACCTCGATAAAAAAGAATAAAATATTTATAATATATAGTATAATGTGATGACAAGACTATCATGGAAAAGTAGATTTCCTTGTGTATGGTGCACAAAAAATAGCAGTCTTTAGGTTAATCTCATTACATGATATTATGGTGCACCCTCCACACCATACCACTACCTCTCTTCTTCTCCCTTACTACTTTGCCATCAGCCACCGGAGATGATTTCAGGCAGCGGTGCACTCACCGCATTAGCATCAACTCTAGTGAAGTCGTAACCTCTACACCACTTTGCCCTCCCTCTCTTGAAATAGGGCAAGAACAACATCACTGTCTCCCACCACCAACGCCACTGCTATCCCTCCCACACTCCCAGTCACACCTCTGAACCCAACCCTCGACTCCCGCCCCCATCGCATTGGATCTAGAACCGCTTGCAATCAATTCTCCCTCCCCCGCAAACCACCTCCATTACACAAAGCCGAGCATGACGACGACTCAATCCAAAAGTCGTGGAAACTTCACCCCCAAAACACGCTCCTCCCCAAGGTCACCCTCGAGATCGACACCAAACCTTCTTCGCCCACCACCACAATGCCAGCAACAACAACAACAAAGAATTCCACAATGACGATGACAACCCTGCGCCAAAGTCACTCCGACTCCATGGACACAAAGTGCACTGAGAAAAAGGAAAAAAGGAAATTTTGGGTCGATCTCTCATGTGCAAAGACCAAAGAACACATCTTCTTGTTTTTGATTTTGAATTTTTTGAGAAGTAAACTAGTGCTACTCGTGGATTATTTCAAGGATTGCTACTCCATCAAAGATTTCTGATTACTTTGATTGATGGCTCAGATCAATGAGAATATTTACAGTGGTTGGTGTAGTTATGCATTGTGAATATGATTGCTTATTTCGTGGGATGTGTTTTTGGTTTTGTGATGAAAAAATTGGTGGGACGTAATTAATGCTAGTTAGTGGTGCTTGTTCAATATTCTGGAACAATTAATGTCATAATAATGCGCAACCATTGGTCCACATAACTAGGGAAGATAATTTGTTGGAACAATTACATTGTATATGGGTTGGCACCCTTGGTGCTCTTTTATAATATTATAATTTTAGCTAATAAAAAAAAACTGATCCATTTATGATTGATTCTTGTAGTGGTGAAGAGAATTTATGAAGGTCTTGGAGATTGGAGGTATAAAGGCATGGAATTTTGTAATGAGAGAAAGGAAATGGTGGTGGAATGGTGGTTGGTGATAGCTGGGGAGAAGAAAAGAGGTGGTAGTATGGGAAGAAGAAGAGAGATGATAGTAAGGTGTGGAGGGTGCATCATAATACCATGAAATGAGATCAATCTAAAGGTTATTAATTTTTGTGCACCATACACAAGAAAATTTACCATAACCTACGCCTAAAATGAAATGAGTTAACAAATTTTACACTATTGACGTGAAATAACACGACCCTATAGTTCTTTTTGAACTATAAGTAATCCTGTTCCATGAAATTGTACTTACTCTAATCCAGTCATAGATCATGATATATAAAAGTTTTGCTATTTGCTGTAGGCTACGATGGAGAAGTAAATTTTCTTGTGTATGGTGCACATAATACCCCTCCCCCTTACTTGCACATAACGTAGAGTTTCCAGATAATAGGGTACGTAATTTTTTTTTTTATGGTGCACACAAAAAATAACATTTAGATTGATCTTATTCTATGTTATTATGGTGCACCTTTCAGATCTAACTATCATCTTTCTTCTCCCCACCTATCACCAGCAATGAAATGACATTTGTTCAAAACTATTTATTTTTACTGTTTCCTATTGTTTGTAGCTGAATTGTTAACATTTCCTATTATGTAAAATGATGTAAATTAAACTTTAAATATTTATTGTTATGTATTTTTCTTCTTTTTTATTTTATTGTAATGTATTTTCTTAGTTTTTAATTTATTGTGAATTCAAAATTAATGTAATGATTTTTTTTTGGAGAAATAAATTATGCCTCAAGAATATATATTTTTTGGTATAAAATTAAAAATTTGCAAAGTAACATGTGAGACCCAAGTGAAATTGTTAGTAAGATTAAGATTTTCACTTGAGATGCTCTTACTGGCATGTTAAGTCAAATTTTCATGTCATTGGACTTTTTTTTGGTACATTGTCATTGAGACTTTTGTCATAACGCATTTTAGGCTCTTCTCACCTCTCAACATTATGTAAACAAGCATCAGCGATTATGAACTTTTCTGAGGGACTTTGGTGCGTGCTTGTATTCAAAATAAATCATTCAAAATCATGTTAAAATATCATTTATTGTAATTTTAGATAAATTTATACATGTGTCTCATATTGAAAAATTGATTTTAAATTTAAAATTAAAATAACTTTAAATATTTTTGCATTTAGATCAAATTATACTGAATTTTACTATAAACATATTTTTTAAATAAAAACCATTTAGACATAAATTACTTTACTTTAAAATTTCTTTTAATCAAAATTAATTTCTTTTAAAATAAATTTCGCAGGACACACTTTCTAGGAGGTTCCCACTGATAATTAGCCTCTTTTGAGGTAGGCATATACTTCATGAGAATTTTTTAACGTGTTGAAAGTACGTGATAGTTAACATAATTTTTTGTAGACTTGTGTCGTTATGCTTACTAGCTATTATACAAAACAAAAATAAATAAAAAATTTGTCAAGATAATGCAACAAGAATAATTATAAAGGCATTAAGTCTGGTGAAAAAAAAAAAAAACATCATCTATAGGTAAAGGGGATATCCCATTTAAAAGTTATATTGATCTTCACTTTTAGATAGACATTTTTACTCCTTAATTATTCTAAAATTCCTTATTATATCTCCCAAGGAGTTGGATTTGCACGTTCTTTACGTGAAAGTTACGAGAATAAGTGGCTACGAGAAGGTGGGCTCTGTCCGTACAACCTGTATATGTAGCACTCTCCTTCCTAGTTAAATATTAAATAAATTAGTGAGTACATGTTTTTGTAACTACTTAAAGCTCATTACGAACAAGTTCACTTCTTTAAAGCTCAGGGTCCTTTCTACACTCCATCAGCAGGTACTATTTTACTACTCTTTTTTTTGTGTCTTAATGTATATTTTTTATTACTCACCCACTGGTATGTAATGTGGAAAGACGCTATAATGATACAGAGCTGGTGTCATATTTTTACTCCAACACTTTCCCTTCGTTTACTAGTAAGTAGGAGGGTCCGATATTTTCCTGCTCTTACTTTATCATTTTTTTTTTCTTTTCCTTAATTATACTCTCATTGAGTTTTTCATCAACACAAACACATAATTAATGAAATTTGTTCATCTTATTATGAACATGTTTCTATCAATAAAATTTATATTGATTTCCATATGCTTATTCTTCTACATGTTTTTTTTTTTTTTTTTTTTTTTTTTTTTTTTTTTTTTTTTTTTTTTTTTTTTTTTTTTTTTTTTTTTTTTTTTTTTTTTTTTTTTTTTTGTGTGTGTGCATATACATACTTTTCTTTATTCAACCATTGTTTTCTTTACTCATGTATCATCAATGTGTTCAAAGATACTACTCTCTTTGAAATTAAGTAAGTGCCTATATCTTTTAAATGTTTTTTTAAAAGAAAATCATCTTTCTTGTATGGTTAAGGCCTTCTTTATCTCTTTGTTAATTATACTTTTTTATTTCTCTATCGGTTTTTATTGTCTCTTAAATGTGTTTTCTTTTTCTTTTAACAAAAACGTGTTATGTTGCTAATGTGGTACACTTTTTATCTTTGTCTCAGAGTTACACTTCATCTTTTTTTTAACCAAATTCACCTTTATATGCATATGAAACAGATTGGGTTAATTTTTAAGAGTAAAATTAATGCAAGTTGTTTACATGTGTATATGATGTTGTTGTTAGTTTCTTTCGGTTTGAAAACTCTACCCCCTCGATCCATGAAAATAACTTATGCTTTCTGCAATTTGAGTTACATTTAATTTATTTTTTAAATTTACAAATGTGACTCTTATAATCTCCACAACAAAAGCTTGGTTAGTTAGCTTTTATTTTATTTTGCTTTTTATACACCATATATTTAGTATTTTTTAGCAATTAAGCGAGAAGGATTCACTATAAGTAAAGTAACAAATTTTTTTTATTTGGTTTTACCAAAAATGCACCAAGTATAAAATACTTAGCTTATTTTCGTCATTCCTATAGGGCGTGTTATAATTTTCAAAAGCTGGTGCAAATTCTAATAAGGTTAGTCTACAACCACTACTACAGATGGTAGAAACAACGATGGTTCTAGAACCCAAACGACGACGATTCTCGAACCGTCTTTGTTGCGAGTGTCGTTGTAAGTTAGCACTTTCGACAATGGTTTTCAAAACCGTCTTTGAATTTTTTTTTTATTTTTTTTATTTTTTTTAAATAGATACAAAGACGGTTGCTACATAAACCGTCTTTGTAAGGTACCATTCAAAGACGGTTCTTGCGAAAACTGTCTTTGTTTGTGTACTTTCAAAGACGGTTTACCAAAACCGTCTTTGTAGGCCACCATTCAAAGACGATTTTGGTTTTCCTTCATTTTAATTTTTTTTAAAGTGAGGTTAAGAAGACGGTTAGCCAAAAACCGTCTTTGAAGGCCACCATTCAAAGACGATTTTTACCAAAACCGTCTTTGTTTTCTTTTATTTTAATTTTTTTTTAAAAGTGAGGTTGAGAAGACGGTTAGCCAAAAAACCGTCTTTGTAAGCCACCATTCAAAGACGGTTTTTACCAAAAACCGTCTTTGTTTTCCTTCATTTTAATTTATTTTTTTAAAAGTGAGGTTAAGAAGACGGTTAGCCAAAAATCGTCTTTGTAGGTCACCATTCAAAGACGGTTTTGGTACTAAAACCGTCTTTGTTTTCCTTCAAACGGTTAGGCAAAAACCGTCTTTGTACGCCACCTTTCAAAGACGATTTATACCAAAACCGTCTTTGTTTTCCTTCATTTTAATTTTTTTTTAAAAGTGAGGTTAAGAAGACGGTTAGGCAAAAACCGTCTTTGTAGGCCACCTTTCAAAGACGGTTTATACCAAAACCATCTTTGTTTTCCTTCATTTTAATTTTTTTTTTTAAAGTGAGGTTAAGAAGATGGTTAGTTAAAAACCGTCTTTGAAGGCCATCATTCAAAGACGGTTTATACCAAAATTGTCTTTGTTTTCCTTCATTTTAATTTTTTTTTAAAAGTGAGGTTAAGAAGACGATTAGCCAAAAACCGTCTTTGTAGGCCACCATTCAAAGACGATTTTTTACCAAAATCGTCTTTGTTTACCTATTTTGGTTTTTTTTTAGGAATCTCTACTGAAATTGAAATTGATTTTGTATTATTACACTAGTGTACTACCCAAATAAATTTAACAAATACACCAGTGTCATAATTTCATTCTATAATAAATAAATAAAAAAAAACAAATTGAAGAATATAATCCCAAATCAACTAATGCATATACAACTCATTCAACATAAACAAAGACTAATGCAATCATATAAGAATAATGAAATCATATATTGGAAAAAGGAATTTACAAAAAGTAAAAGTTGTATAATTATAAGTAAAAGATTATTAAATTACAAAGTAACATAGAAGATATGCCTTTACTTTTTTCCACCCATCCAAGTCCTTCAAAAGCAAATTATAGACGAATATATTTCTCTCCAATTGATTTCACTATCTGGCAAGCCGACTCCTACAGTCATGCAAAAAATAAGCATATATGTAAAACATGTCATTTCCAGCCTTGTTGAAAACAAGGGGTGAAAAACCATAGGAAGGTAATATGATCATGAAAGACAAATTTCAAGACTTACTGGACCCATAACCAGGTGCTCCTTCATAATAGTCACTGCCAAGAATGAAGGAAATAACAATCAATATAAAGCTTCAAAATCGAAAACAGCAAATATTAGACTAGACTAGAAGGTTTTTGTACTAATGACAAATTCCTGAGAAACCAAAATGGGGTTAGGTAGGCCAATTCTATTTAAATAAAAAAAACAATGTTGAAGGGATCTAATCTTAAGACAAAGAATAGATGCTAGAGACCAGAGCGTGCCTATTGGCAACACTGATGTCATCTTCAGCTTTGTTAATATCTACAGGATTTTCCCATTTCATTATTGATAACCAACAATAGTAGCCTGCAAATAAACTATGATTTTAATAAGACAAACAAAAATGAAACAAATGACAAATAATGCAGTGAAGATGTTTACTATATATACAAACAAGAAAATGAAACAATGGTTAACGTCAACTTTTATATTTTGGCTTAAAACCTTACATATGCATTTTAGTGAGTAAATAACCATTTGAATATATGCATAAACAACAATGAAAGGAGTCAGAACCAGGTGTTGTTATAAGAATGTTTCTATTTTCATGAAATATACAACACACGAAGATTGACACTAGAATACAAACAGGGTTGAAAAGAAAGAATACTTAGTGTAAGATCTTTCAAATTGTAATGGTCTAATGGTAAAGACAAACAACAACATAGAAAGGTAAAATTTGCAAAGAACACAACATAATTAGTATTTGAAGTTTTTAAGCTTTTAGTTCAGTTTCATGAATTTATTCAATAAAATGTCATTACAATCATTCAATGGTTGTAATAAAAAAGAATATTGAATTATCTTCCAGTTTTAAGTTTCTTAGAATTAGTCAATCTATGTATTCCAAATAATTGGAAAAGGAGGAAATCAGTCTTAACCCCTTAAGAAAAACAGTTATATTCTTGTTTCTTTCCTAATGGACATTTATCCTTCTTACTTTATTTTGTTCTATATGAATTTCTGTGTAACTCTGAGCTTAAGATTGTTAGCAAAGAAGTAGGCAGTGAACTTTTGTGTAAATAGAATCATAAGCAAAATCATGTTATATGACTATCTTAAATTTTTCTTTTTGGTATGAATTCATGTTGAGTTGAGAGTTTCTCATCAACTTATTCACTTAATTCAGATCATAGAATTTGAGTCAATATTTAAACCAGCCTATCAGATCATAAAAGTAATTTAAAACTTGTAGTATGGTCACATACTTACATTTACTAACTGAAGATGGGCATGGAAAGTTCCTTTTTAAGCATGAATGAATCTTATTTCTGCAACAAAGACAGAAATTTAAGGTTATATTCTAAGGCTACTACCAAAAACCAAATTTTACAGAAAATATTCCAAACACAACAACTTACTGTGTATTTACAGATGAAGAGTAGCTCTGAACAAGGTTTCTGGAAGAAAAAAAAATGCTTCAGTGATAACTGATGACTAATTGAGGACAACTTTTACTCAAAGCTTAAATAAAACTTTACATGCTCCCGCGTGGACATTCAGTTGGACTTGAGCTGTCCCAGGAGAAGTTATTGTCAGAGATATCACTGTGCACCAAAATATATTATAAAAGATGTTAATCTCATGTTGCTAAAGGAGTGTTTATTTAATTTTAGTTGTGTATCATATATCATCTTTATGCAGACATCAACAAATTGAAGTTCCTAGAGAGTATAAGCCATCTAACTTTATTTTTGTTCATTTTCTAAATGGATTTGTTGAAATATTTGTTTCATGTTGGAATATTTAATATAAGACTTGACTTATTCAATTCTAACACATTCTAGAAAATATCAATCTACACCAAAAGAGAGAGAGATTTCTTGATGCCTTATTCACTACACACACACACATGTTTGTGTGTGTGTATATTTATTGAATTCTTGTTGCCTTATTCACTGTAGCTACTGAAGAAATATTAAGATGAAACACTGAAAATTGAAACATAACAATTCAAGAATTTAACGTACATGTTTTTGTTATTTGCAAGGACCCAGCCAGGTATAATCCTCGATAATTTGTTCCCGGTAAGATACCTGCATTATTTAACACATTTATTTCGTCAAAATTAAAAATGAGATGTACCAATAACATATTTCATTCAACCAATCCACTTACATGAAGTCTACTTTGTCAAGTTGGGCAAAAGATTCAGGTATCTCTCCACTCAAGCCATTGTAACTCAAATCTCTACAGCGACGAAGATAAAATAAATGAACTTGTTTTATGTAAGGAAAGGGTTAATATATTTTTTTATTATAAAAAATGCATTTTACCATAATTGACCTACAAAACTTTTTACCTGGAACAAATTATATTTCAGATCTAGATAAATTATAGAATATTATTATGCGCGCAGTGTTAACATTATAATTTATATGTAAGGATGGCTTAGACAACTTGAATTGATTCTCCGTGATCTTCTCAACTGGAACATGATCCTCAAAGTAATATATATCATGTTGTCAAAACTGTTGTCAGTCATACTTGTTGAACAACTTACAAGATTTTCAATTTTTCCATTCTCCCAATATATGCTGGGATTTCTCCTTTAATCATGCATTTTCTCAATACCCTGCATTATGATGTCCAAATAAAATATAAGTCATTTTAATAAAGACTTTTAAGAGAAAGAAGCATTTAAGGCATTGAACTTACAGTGTCTTCATGGATTTCAAGTTATTTAGTGGTGGGAAAGCTGAGCTTTTACTACCTTTAAGGTCAGTTATCCTCCTAAGTATCAAACAAAAAATAAAACAATCACTTAACATATTCATCTTCTATGATCAAAACATAAATAAAAAAAAATAAAGAATTAAAAACATACAAATCACTTAATCTTGTCAAGGCAGAAATGCTAGAAGGTATGGGACCCTCAAGAGAGCAACCGTGCATATGCCTGTAATCCCAAAGAAAAAAAGTTAACATGATAAAGTAGTCTATACAACAAATAGAACAAGAAAGAACGAGGTAGGAGACTTACAGCTTTTCAATCAATGTCCAATTACTAATGAACAAGTAGCATAGGAAAAAGTAGCATAGGAAAAAGTCTCGGTGGGTATGACAGCAAAACAGAACACTATGTATCAGAACCTGCACCAATTTTTGCAAGATGAAACTGCACAGATGTTGGGTTGTCTAAGAGTATGTGGGGAATACAGATTTCAAGCCCTATCCTTATCTTATCAACAATGGGAGCATAAGGCTGAGTGAGTACTAGGAACTGTCCCAAGAGCAACCCGATAAGCAAACAAGTTCCCTAATTCCATGAAAAAATGCATGACCCTTTTTTTTCTAATCCAAACTAACTCTGGAGTCCGAATGTGACCCTTTATTCCCAATCACAAAAATAATAAAAGGTTTTATTTTCCCTAATTAAAATGAATCATGAACAGTTAAGAGGTACAGTGGCAGCAACTTGCACCAATGCGGCCTAAAAAATCAATATCAAGTTGTCACTTACTTGACGAAGATAAAATATAATTGTGAATCTTGTGTTATGCGACAGCTCAACAGCAAACCAAACCCTAGTGGACCTTGAACCCAAATTGCAAATAAACAGGAAAAACATGGTTATACTAACAAGTACTCATTTTTTTAATAGGTAAGTATAAACAAGTCAGAAAAGATGGCAAAAAGAAGGATAACCTCCCCATAGGTAGCATGACCGCAACCAATGTCTCTTTCCCATTTTCAAGAAATTATTTGACATGTGAATAAAAAATCAAATATAGAATAGATAAGCTTTAGAACAAGGCCATGCTACGCTGATACTGAAGTAACGCTGCAGAACTAGAAAAATTGGGATTCTTTTTTAGTGGTAGCTTAGAACCTTTAAGCTGTGTCCCGGGGTCAAGAAGCTTCCATATTTCCAAAGCATAATCCCTTTCAGAATATCTCACATATCAATAAAACCCAAAATAATGTCATTCTTTGTGTGTGAAGGCATATGTGTGTGACAGCAAGAAAGAGAGACTACAATAACTATAATTCAATCATCTCATTCAACTATTTCTAAGAAGCAGAATGTTTAAGATATTGTCCATAACCAACTTATACAGCATCAACGTTTATCAAAATATAACAACACACTAACTACAATTCACAATCACTCATTGGTCTAACTTCCAACAAATACGCTGCCCATTGCTTGCAAATTGTAGAAATGTGGTCACAATCCAACGGTGTTCCATTCGAAAACCACTGCAACATTAACATGGATCAATTCAAAGTAGTTTAATGTAAATCACAATTGTATATGAAAAATTGTAATTCAAGAATCATAATGGGTTAAGTTTTAATTATACCTTGCTCCAGTCATCCTTCAAACCCCCAATAACTATGTTCCACATCCAGTGCATTACATAATACCCACACTCATATCCTCCGGGTTGAACATGGCTCTAAATTCATCAACAAACAGCTGCTATTGTTACATATAAACAAACTTGGCAATATTATTTAAGTGGTTACATAGCATTGTTTGAATCACTAACCTTTAACTCAATCCAATTGGGTGGCGATGGATTAGGTGTATCGTCTCTCCTAGTCTTCAACGTCTTCATTGCACTGATTTATTTAGTCCAACATCACAATTATGGTTAACGTGAACAGTGAAGAGTTTAAATATGCCTTGACATTCATTAAAAGTATGATGTCGTCAACAACTTACTTGTTAATAACGGCCTTTATGTGAACATCGGCCTTTTTACGCAACGAACACATCCATACCACAGTGTCCTTCATCGGAGATAGTATAAATAGCTAACAATGAGCCCTGCATTTTTGAAATGATTAGTCATACTTACGAGGTACATTTTAATTTTTGTAAACCATATAGGATAAACTTACTGATTAAGGTATGCTCCCAAGTACAACTCTCTTTGTGTATCGACTAAGGCTCAAAATATGCATACACTGAGGTTACACCCACTGATGAAGTCCAGTCCTCCATTAACCTATTTAACATTTATACTTGTTACACAAATATTTGTAAGGGCTACAAATTATAACTTATGGTGACAAAAATATTCAGTGCACATGTTCTTACTTTATCCACAACTGCATTACAGATATGTTGAGACACTTGTTGCCAGCTATAATTTCATTCACATCAGAAAACGTTATGAACAATGTGGATTTAACATCTCCCAACCCAAATTTCGACCCTTCCCACGACACAGCGACAGGATTATAATACAATTCAGGTAGGATGTGAACCAAATCTTCCATGGCATCAACTTCTTTTTCATATATGATGCGATTAGTGTCATCTCCCACCACTTTTTTTTGAGAATTATCTGATTCCTACATTAGACAAAAAATTGAGTGTTATCCATGTTGTTATGTTAACCAATGACTTGCATAAAATAAAGCATAATATGCTGAATTTCATAAATATAGTTAATGTACCTTCTGTGACACTAGCTTAACTAGATGTGCGGGTCATGCAACAAATGTGTTAAGGGTGTCTCGTACGAACTTAATCTCCGATGTGGGAAGTGGAACTTGCGCGTTCACATCATATATTTTGTCAATAGTTACCTTTACCACATCATCTACATAGGCTATGTTGTGAATGGTGGAGTCCTCGGCACATACTTTTCCCAATGCGATGAGGCGTGTAGAACCTTTACATTGAATATACAACCACATGCACGACACACCATCATTAGCATCCTCTTGAACAGATACATTGGCTGGCTTTTCTGCACAACTCCCCTTTGTGCTCACTCGGGCAACTAAGTTTTCCATGTCTGCCTCAACTTGCTCTGAACTTGGTGAGGCCATTTGAGACAACTCTAATTTTATTTCTTCCTTCAACTCTCGCTTCCTTTTGTCCTTAAACTTCTGCAATACTGCAGTCACACCAGAGCCAACTCCCCTAACACGACCTGGATGCTCCGATTTTCCGATAGCAACATTCAGTATGTCATGTTGACCTCGGGGAACAAATCCGCCTTGTGTCATTTGTTCCTCTAAAGCGTCTTGCAACAATTACATCATTAAGTAAGTTTCTGAGATGTTCTGCATGTAAATGTTACAACTTAATGAAACAATTATACTAATTATTTTATCAGCTATTTGTTGGGCAGCGTCAGATGTCATATTTCCATATTTTTTAGTTCAGGCCATCTTCCACTTCAGCTGTCTTGGAATTGGAGATGGAGGATCAACGGCAAATGATGAATCTTCAGTATGCATCATATCTTTTTGTCGTTGTTTAATCTTCTCCTCCATAAGTTTCTTTTCAAGTTTATCATACCCCCCCCCCCCCCGACAACACGTGCGGGCAATCATTAAGTTTTTGAGTTTCTTGGGCCTTTTTCCTAATTCCCTGTCAACTCAAATATTAATGGTAATGTTAGCTACCAATGGCATAGCATTGACAAGTTCATGTAATTGATGTCCAAAAAATTCAATATGTATCTAACCTGCCAATTTATAAATGTCCGGCTCGCAACAAACTCGCTCCATGTCTCTGTGTCCATACCATACACAAGTGAGGGATCGTCTTTACATTTGTTGTTGGGGTCAGCATATATGTATTTAGTTGTTAAAGAAGACTTGAATTGTCTCCATCTTGTGCCCATAGATGCCATAACCTTCTTCTTTGCTTTTGCAACATCGGGGATATCAAATTTAGCCTGCAAAAAGATGTGACAAAACACATTAATTGATTTAAAAGTGTTTATCATTTTAGTTTTACCCAAGTAAAGACCCCATTAGTAACCATACATACCAATATGTCATCCCATACTAGATCCTTTAGGGAGGCTGGGACATCTTTCCAATAGGCATGTGTAATAGGAATCTTCTCCCTTGCAACGACCCCAAGGTAGCTGTGGAACATCTCTTTCTTATCGCCGGTTGCTCTCCCAGTAGCATGGTTGACAGTTACCGTTGGCCTTGGCTCGTTCACGGTTCTCAAAGTCAACCTTCTTAGCTTGGTTGACTGTCTACTCCTCGTAGATGTGGATTCAGAACAAGTGTTTGTATTGGGAGGGGACACAGGCGGTGTTGCCATCAATCTGCAAAACATAAGTTAAACCAATAAAATACATAAGTGCTAACAATAATATACCTTGTGTTTAGTGAATGTAGTAAATTCAATAAGTATTGTAATTTGTTTGTGATTGTGGTAGATAAAACAATTACTTTATTAAGTTGCAATTATGTTTTATTTTTCTCCCAAAAGCCTTGATCATGGTCAACAAGATTTGCACGTTCATCGTCAACTTCTTGGTCTTCAACAACGGAAGGCATGTGTGTTGCAAAAGCAGGGATGTCACCAATATCAACAGCACCTGCGTCAAGCTTGTGACTTGCGCCCCACGGTCTTCCACGTAAAACCACAGAAAATCTTGCATCAGAAGGATCTTCGACATAAAAGACCTGTCTTGCTTGTTCAGCCAATATAAAAGGCTCATCCTTGTAACCAACCTTATCAAGTTCAACTAATGTAAATCCAAATCGATCTTCATGCACCCCAATGTTAGGTTGACCCACTGACACTTGAACCCTGAATGCAGTATAATCAAGCTCTATCTGTTGAATGAATCCAAAGTAAGGCATTGTAGCATGAATTGGATTGTTGTCAGATGCACCACAAAAATCCTCAGATGTCGCGTCAACACTAACCCCGCTGTTCTGTACGTTACTATGTTCGTCTTGTCCCTTTGTGTAGAAGGAATAGTTGTTGATGTCGTATCCCTTCCAAGTGGGGACATTGAGACTTGGACCAACAACTAACAGCCTTAACATTTCAATGCACTTTCATCTAGAAGTATTTGGTCCTTAAACCAGCTAACAAAAGTTCTATTATGTTCTTGCAACAACTTCATAGTGTTCATTCTTGGGTGAGCGTATTTCAAATATTGTTTGTGTCTTTCAATATAAGGCAAGACCTCTTTGATGTTATTCAAAACATACAAATGTGCTTGTGAAACCTTCTGTCTACTGAATGTGACAACGTTGTAACCCCGTGTACCCTTACCTCCCGCTGACAATTCATGACGGGTATGTGGAATGCCAATAGGTTTAAGTGCATCCATGTATTCAGAACAAAACTCAATACTTTCTTCGGCAACATATCTTTCAACAATGGAAGCCTCAGAATGGTATTGATTCTTGGTATAACTTTTTAACACCTTCATGTAGCGCTCAACAGGGTACATCCACCGTAGGAAAACTGGACCACACAATCTGATCTCCCTAACTAAGTGAACTATCAAGTGGACCATGATGTCAAAAAAAGATGGAGGAAAAAACATCTCCAATTGACAAAGGACAATGGCAGCCTCGTTCTCCAATTCATCTAATTGTGTCGGGTTAATGACTTTGCTACAAAATGCATTGAACAAGAAGCACAAACGAGTAATTGCAACCCTTGCTTTTTCAGGCAATATACCATGAATTGCAATAGGCAATATTTGCTGCATCAACACATGACAATCATGAGACTTTAACCCTACCAATTTCAGCTCTGTGACCGATACAAGGCTCTTTATATTAGAAGAGTATCCTTGAGGGACTTTTATTTTCCACAAACACTGACAAAATTGTTTTTTTTTTCTCTTGTTGACAAGGTGTGACATGCAGGTGGCAAATATGTTTGTTGACCTTTCTCAATTGGATGCAATTGGTGTCGTATACCCATGTCAACCAAATCTTGGCGAGATTTCAAGTTATCCTTTGTCTTCCCTTGAATGTTAAGGAGGGTGCCAATTAAACTATCACAAATATTCTTCTCAACATGCATCAGGTCTATACAATGTCTGACATCCAAATCCGACCAGTATGGGAGATAAAAAAAATGGATCTTTTCTTCCAAATTTGCTTGTCAACAGCATCCTTCTTTTGGGTTTTCCCAAAAACATTAATGATGTCCTTTACACGATCATAAACATGTTTTCCTGTTAACGGTGTAGGAGCAATTTCCTTCTCTTGAGAACCATAAAAAGCCTTCTTCTATCGTCGATATGGGTGATACGGTTGGAGGAATCTCCGATACCTTGTATACACTGTCTCCTTTCCATGTTTTAGTTGGACAAAGCTTGTATGTTTTTCACATATAGGACATGCATGATGTCCTTTGACACTATATCCACTCAAATTCCTGTATGCTGGAAAGTCATTAATTGTGCAAAACACCATGGCATGCAACCTGAAAGTTTCCTGTAGGTGCCCATCAAAGACATCAACACCCTCAACCCACATTAGTTTCAAGTCTTCAATCAAAGGCGCCAAATACACATCAATATCATTTCCTGGTTGTCGTGGACCCGCTATCATCATAGACAACATAATGTATTTTCGCTTCATGCAATACATAGGATGCAGTTTGTAAATCATAAGCAATACAGGCCATGAACTGTGGTTAGTGGATAGGCTACCAAAAGGATTCATATCGTTAGAAGCTAGCGCAAGCCTCAGGTTTCTTGGGTTGTTGGCAAATTGTGGATACATTTGGTCTATTGCCTTCCATTGAGGAGAATCCGCGGGATGCCTGAGATTGCCATCAGTAGCTCTTCCATCTGCATGCAAAGTGAGGTTTTTTGCGTCGTTTGCATTAGCAAACAACCGCTTAAACCTAGGAATAATTGGAAGATACCAACAGGCTTTTGCGGGATGACCTGTGAATGAGGTTGAGTCATGACCGCCATCATCGTCTATCAGTTTGTATCTTAGGGACCCACAAATGGGGCAACTGCGCAGTTCGGCATATTCCTTGCGATACAATATGCAATCATTAGGGCATGCATGTATTTTCTGGTACTGCACCCCCATACGACACAAATCTTCTTGGCTTCGTAATGACTATTGGGCAACGTGTTATCCGGAGGAAGCATCTTTTTAAACAATACAAGCAAATCTGTGAAGCTTTTGTCACTCCATCCATATCTGGCCTTCAAGTTAACCAAAGACAACACTGCAGACAATTGTGTGAACGATGTGCAATCAGCATACAAAGGTGTGTTTGAATCAGACTCCAATTTTGAATAGGTAGGTGTATGTGCTTGCCGGAAACTTTCTTCACCCAAGTCGCGTATCATGTCTTCTATATTGTCAACGTTTGACTCAGACTCAAATGCAGGTTGGGTCACTGTTTCAGTGTTTGACCTTTCACCATGCAATATCCACTTCGTGTAAGTCGGAATGATGTCGTCACATATTAGATGAGTTCTCATGTCATCTATGGATTGTTGTCTCCCATTCCCACATTTCACACATGGACAATAATATTTTCCCCACAAAGATGGTGCATTTTTGATAGTAAATTGAATAAAATGTTCAACCCCATTTTACTGATCTGTAATGCGTGGTGCTCTCATCCAACTGCGATCCATGTTTTCCATCTGATGGCAAAGCTTTTCAATAAAAAACCTTACATGGATGCAAATGTATGTCATGTATACATTAAAGGTGTGGCCCTATCCCATTCAAGAAGTAATGTATTTTATACAACATTCATACATTAACATTACATAAGGTTTGTTATATTTAACGAAATTTCGGCAGCATTTCGCATTGGTCTCTGAGTACACGACATGAAAGTGGATGTTATATTTAACCGCATTCAGTATGGACCTGGAGCGCAATTTGAAATGTACCGAAATTTCACTAAATACAATAAACCATATGTAATGTCAATGTATGAATGTTGTATACAATACATTACCTCCCAAACTGCCCAAACGGACAATTCAAGATTCAATGAAAATGATTAATCCAAACTATCCGTATTAATCATTGACTTGAACCTTGAACGGGAATCTAAGGTTGTAAAATGCAATGCATGTTATGGAATAGCGCTATAAATCGAAGTTGACACAATCAATAAAGGTAGGACATTAAATTAAGTTTGTTGCAGTACATACTTGAATAACGGAGTATATGAATCGCACTTGTGTAAACTACTTTTTGTTGCTTTGAAATTAAACTTTTACCACCTTATCTAGTGAATAGCTTGGACCTACATCAACAAAGGTAGATTTATATAAGACAATGTTTAACACAAACATAAACATATATACCATGTTGAACTACTACAACGCATATAAAAAATTTATAAGGACTGGGCAGCAACAACACAATGGCATAAAACCACAACATACAAACAAGTCACATTGGCCTAGCTATAATCAGCAACAATGGCTCTCAGGTTATGTGGTCTTTACATCATGCAACAGTGATCATGAATTTACTTAATATGGCAGATATCAGTAAATGGTTTTTTTCATCATCTCATGCAGAGTATGGACCAACATTTATTTTCTTAATGAGTTGTGAATAATGAAATAAATATAAAAAAAAAGTTGTTATGGGACAGCAAGAGGAATCGCCACACAAGCCAGAGTTGCAACTTACAAAGTGTCTTGGCTTGGAGGGTGTTTTACATCATACATAGCTGCTGGAATTGACAAGGCCATTGAAGATGGTGTCAACATCCTTTCTATGTCAACTGGGGGAGGTTTGACAGATTACTACAAACACATTATTGGCAATTGGAACTTTTGCAGCCACTGGCCATGGAATACTGGTTTCCAATTCAGCAGGAAATGGTGGGCCTAATCAAGCAACTTTGTCTAATGTGGTACCATGGCTAACCACTGTGGGTGCAGGAACTATAGACAGTGATTTCCCTGCCTATAGTACCCTTGGAAATGGAAAGATATACACCGGGGTGTCAATTTACAATGGCCAACTCCCACCCAACTCTCCACTGCCTTGTAGTTTATGCTGGTAGTGCAAGCCACGAATCCTAAAACTTATGCACCATACGTAGTTTGATTATTGAAAAAGTAGTTGGAAAAATTGTGATATGTGACCGGGGAGGGAATGCTACGGTGGAAAAGGGTTTGATGGTGAAGAGTGCTGGAGGCATCGGGATGATACTATGAAACAATGAAGACTACGGGGAAGAGCTAGTACCTGACTCCTATCTCCTCCCTGCAGCAGCTTTGGGCCAGAAATCAAGCAATGAGTTCGACAAGTATTTTTTCTCATCTCCCGATCCCACACCTAAACTTGGATTTGGTGCCACCCAGTTAGGGGTTCAACCATCCCCAGTGGTGGCAACATTCAACTGAAGATGGCGAAATGTGCTCACTAGCTAAGGGAGAAACTTTTTGTTTTGCTTAATTAGTCAAACAGAAAATGATTGATCAAGGTTGTTAGTAACATAACAAGCAGCCATCACTAGCTAAGGGTTTGTCAACCTAATGGAAATCTAGAAGATGATGATGATAATGGTAAAAGTTCTACCTCATCTTCAGTTGATGTGATACACATGTTCAATATTATTGTGATCAATAGCTGTTTATCCAAGGCTTTACAAATATTTACTACACACTCAATAACTATGGTTCTACATATATGCATGTCCAATGGCTAAGTCTCATTTGTTGGACAGCTAGGACAGAAAACTAGTTGGACTAAATAGCCATGCAGTTTCACTTGATAACAGGAGTTATGAGCTGTCAGTTTCAGTTGTAATCATAATCCAATATAATTGGAGACTAAATAGCCATGCAGAAGTTTACCAGTTTATTTAATTACTTGACAGCAGAAACAAAACATCGATGTGCATGCTATAAAAATAGTTTCATGCATCTAAATAACAAAGGTCAAGGTGGAAGTCTAATTGAAGTAAAACAGACTTTCAATTCCAAAGCCAAAGAGATCAAGTTCACCAAAAGAACCTAATGCATGCAATATGAGATGACATGTATATATGAGTAGTCTTTCATAACAAACAATGAATTATCACTAGTTCACTACTTATTGTAGTTTCAGTTATCATTTATGCAAATGAAATGGCAAAAAATTAATGAGGTAAGAACAGGAGTAGTGAGTAGTGACAACACAAACCTTGATTGCAAGGTTTCAGAGGGTCTTCACTCTACACATTGTGACCTGTGAGTCCTATGCACTTCTTTCAGGTTGGTATTTGTAGACATGGGAAAATCAACTACAAGGAAATAAAAACATAATAAGTTAAAAGACAATGGATAATAACTTAAAGATAAAATCTGTTCATGCTTTTTAGTTTCTGTTCATGCTTTTAGCTTTTGTTCATGCTTTTTTCTTTCAAACCCCACAAGCTTAGAGAGACTGAAACAAGGTTGCTAAATTCATAAGACAAGATTTGGGGTACACACTCACTACCACGTTAGTTATTCATACAGTATATACAACTAGCTAGGAGCAAGTATGTGATAAAGCCAGCCAAACACACTTATCAATCAGGTTTCTTCCTAGAGAAGGAGAAAAAGAGAGATAGGGACACCCCATGAAAGATAAAATGTTGCAAAGAGTACAGGGACTCACACATGAGAAAAAGACTGGACCCTCTTGTTGTGGCAACTTATATATACTTTGACAAGTAACTTTGATCTTTCGTTACTGTGTAAACTTGTCCAATACTACTCCTTGACTTGTCAAGTAAAAGTATTATGCTCAAGTCCCTCAAGGAGCCTCTAGTTGGGATATTGAAAACTACAAGGTGATTGATCCCTGAAAGAGTACAGGGAATTTTTCTGCAGTTGCTGGTTCAGTTGGTTATATTCCTCTAGGTAAAAAAGGCAAGTTACTTTTATATTCCTATTAGTTTTTCATAGTTCATAGATTAACTTCATGTAACCACCACTAAACGCTACACATATTGTAGGAGCAATGTGGATCAAATAGTTTTTGAATTTCACTAACTCAAGAAACTTTTATGAATATTTTAAGCAAAGTTGTTTCTATCACATTTACATTAGTCATGTGTAATTAGTTAATCACTGTTTCTGTATAGTTTTAGTTAGAATTAACAAAGACAAATTTGACTAAATTCATAAAGCACTTGAGTATATATCCTGAAAATTGCATTTAAACATTTTTGCTCATGCATTCACTCCCATTGATTCAGAATTCAGTGAGACTGCGAAGCTATTTTAGCATGTGTGTGGTTTCATGGTAAAAAGCATTAGAATTAATTTTTGTCTTCTATCAAATGTTTGGTTATTTTTTTGTAAAATTATTTTTTCCTACAAACCTCAGTTTCATTAGAAGTAATAAAAAGTAACTTTTGCATTGGGTTGAAAAATTTACATTAAGTTTTACATCAAACTTGCTTACAAGATCAAGCCATCCAAATATATATCACTTCACTCTTTAATTTTTTTTTCATTTCCATTCAATTCAAAATCAATTTTGTAAACACTTATCCAAACACACTTAGTGTTTTGAAACTCTGAACTTTGTTTGTTGGTTGGTAGAGTATGCATACACAATGACAGTAACAATGGCCGGGAAAGTCTACAGCTTTGGTGTCATTCTGCTTGAACTGCTGACAGGAAAACCAGCACTGACAGGGGGAACGGAATTGGTCAAGTGGGTTGTCCGCAATAACACAAATCAGGATTACATTCTTGATTTTAATGCCAGTAGAACATCACAAGCAATCCGAAACTAGATGCTTGCAATTCTCCAGATTGCTCATGTTTGTGTTAGTACATCCCCAGAATCAAGACCAAAGATGAAGAGTGTGCTAAGGATGCTCTTAAATGGTAGATGAAGTCAGATTCTTCAGGATTGCACTAAATATTTAAGGGATTTTTTGTTTTGGGTGAATGCTTTAATTCTAGAAAATATGAAAGGTAGAATATATGA
>PYAF01005714.1:110956-121115 GCA_007407185.1 Glycine tomentella
GAGAGACTTGTATAATTGCTTGTAAGAACATTTTGCAATAGTAGAACTCCTCTCTAGTGTTGAGTGGAAGAACTGGATGTAGCCTCATAGTGTTTGAGGTGAACCAGTATAAAAATCTGTGTGTTCTCTTAATTCTCTCAGATTATTTTCTTATTGCTTTGTTTGTGAATCATATTCATTGCTCAGTTTGAGGTACACTATTTTCAAGTGTTCTTGGAAAGGGAAGTTGATTGAAAACTGATTTTTGTTTTTGAAAATTGTTTTAATTGTGATAAAGATCCTGTGGTAACTCTGATATAAAATTTTAATTGGACAAGCAAACAATCAATTCATCCCCCCCTCTTGGTTGTTTGAAGTGTTCATTTGTTTTTCACAAAAGGCTACCTTGCAGTCTATGTTGGAGAGAAAATGAAGCGGTTTGTGATCCCCATGTCATACTTGAACCAACCTTCATTTCAAGACTTGTTGAGTCAAGCTGACGAGGAGTTTGGATATGAACATCCAATGGGTGGTCTCACAATTCCTTGCAGTGAAGATGTCTTCCAACGTATAACTTCTTGCTTCAATGGACAATAAGTCTCACACTTTAAGAGGCTGACATAGATTAGTAGTGACATTTTTCGTACAGTAGGAATCTTCTCAACTTGTAAAGCTCTCGCTTTCTCAAGAAATATGGGAAAGACAGACCATCAGATTAACAAAATTACAGTATATCATTTTTTTTATGTGCAATGAGAATGAATTCAAGTGCTCAAGCATCTCCTCTGTGTCTTCTGTTTAATAGTTACAATGTTCCTTCTCCCTGTATGAGCATGGTTGTTTGCTGTACAAAATTGAGACTTTGTTCTGATAAATTTAAAAGCAAGAACAGAACATGTGATTCCTAACCTGGGTAGAGCAAAATTATTTTTCCTAGGATTAAGGAGAGAGATAAATTTATTTGGGACAAAGTTAAAATATATTCCTAATGTTCGAATGCCAAGGTGACACAATGATGTGTTGTAAACACATCTTAGTTTTAGGCTAGTTTTAGGTTATAATTTAATTAAATAGTTAGGAAAAGAGAATAGAATAAGTTAGTTTATTATTTATATTTAATTTAATCTCATTTCATTACCATTGTTGTATTTCAGGGCCAAAAAGAGAAGAATCAAGCAAAAGAAAGAAGAAAAGCCTATTTAAAGTCTCGCGCGATCCGCGCCACAAGTTGCGCTAGTCGCGCCACAATGAGAATATCAAGCTTCAGTTTCGAAAGTCACATGAGTCGCGCCATGGTCCACGTCAGTAGCGCCACAGACTCAAGGTCAACCAGCCTAGCCACGAAGATTCCACGCGATCAGCGCGGAATCCCGCGTGAATCGCGCGGCGAAGATGTTGTTGCCTGATTTAAAAAGATTGGCTCAAAAAATGCAGAGGAAAAAAGGTCTTTGTTACCAGAATTAAATCCTCATGAAGGCAATTATAAAAGAACGGCCTCTGGGATTGAAAGGGAACACTTATCATCAGATTTTATCATTATACACCTTTTACCATTGGAAATTACCGATACATAGAATCAAAGCTAGGGTTGCTGCAGAATAATGTTTCATTTAACAACTTTTGTGTTCTTGAAGCCCATGTCAGGCTAAACTTTGTATTGTGGTTAGGCCAAGAACCGATGTGAACTCCTCTGTAACTTGACTGGCATTGAATGAGATTATCATGATTATTTTATTTTACTCTGTTGTTTATTGTTTTATTCTTATTTAGAATTGGTCATTCTATTTAAATACTGAGAGTTAGGATTCGCAATAGGGATGTTGGGGTTCTAATTTCTGACCTGAGTAAAGTAACAGTCGTTCATTGCCTAGGGATAGGAATGCGTGACTGCAGAACCTAATAATATATTCTTTTAAATGCTTAGCTTGATAGAAATCACTAAGGGATTAGAGTTTTGATTCAGGTTAAAGGGTTAATTCACTAAGGAATTAGGGATTCGCTAAATTAGAAAAGATTTATTCTTTGAGTAATCAGAAGCAATTGGCTTTAATAATCAGTCAAGTGAAAGAGGTAGGAATCAAAGGGGATTGTGTCTGACCACAACTATTCCTTCCATTGGTAACACTTCAACTCAATTTACTGCAATTTAATCTTTTTAATTTCTGCCTTTATTTTTCAACACTCAACATACAACAACAAATTCTTCAAAAATACTTTCTTTTTAATTCCAATTACTTAGGCCGTGAATTACTGTGAAATTCATATCAATCCCTGTGGAGACGATACTCTACTTACCCACTTTATTACTTGAAATGAGCGGTGCACTTGCCGTGTTCGCAACACACAACCTTAAAACAGTTGGAATTTTTTCAAACTTCTATAAAACAAATGTTTAATAGAACTGAGTACAAAGTGTAAAATTTCAATAATGAACCCCTAATCTTATAAACTTCTAATAGCGTATACAAGTTTTATGAATGTAATTGAAGGTCCATGCACTGGACAAGGAGCTAACAGAGTCAATACAGACGACAATGGCGTGAGAGAATGCAAAAGTAGAGAGTGAGAGAGCAACGCATTCTTACCTTCACTGAGAGTGAGAGAGCTTCGAGTAAACACGCATTCTTTCCACTGAACACACGGACAGCTTTGACAGCAACACCGGATGGACGCCCAAGATACAAGGCTTTGGTGTGAGACAGAGGTCGTGAGTCGTGAGTGAGACAAAGAGAGAGGGAGTGAACGGTGTGAACGAAAGAGAAGGGGCTAGGGCACAAGGGAGGGAGTGACTGGGGTGTGAAAGAGAAGAGGTTAAGCACAACTCGCGTTTTTCCTTTGAAGCAATGTTTAATTTTAATTTTTTAATTGAATTTACAAATAAAACAAAGACGGTTTTTAAAAAATCGTCTTTGTATGAGGCAGAAACAACGACGGTTCTTGAAAGACCGTCTTCTTTTGGATCCTTCCACGACGGGTTTTTAAAAACCGTCCTTGTAAACTTGCATTTAATTGCAAAAATGCCACTGCCTCACATACAAAGACCGTTATTAAAGAATCGTCGTAGATTGTGTGTCGTTAAATGGCCTATTTGTAGTAGTGAACTATAAGTAAAGGAAGATAACTGAGAATATTACTCAAGAATAGGATGATATCCATTTGTTTTATTGTAACAAGGCAAACAACCATATCAATTAATTATTAAATTAACTTTGTCTTGTTTATTTTCCATTTAAGAAATTAGACGGACGCTTTACTAAAGAAACTGGAAGTTGGTGGAACCATGGAAGATTTGGAGCATGGGAAGCTATTGCCAAAATCAGTTAAGTTATAAAAAAAATTGATCTGTTTATGATTGATTCTTACAGTGGTGAAGAGAATTTAGGAAGGTCTTGGAGATTGGAGATACAAAGGCTGGACACAAGAAGAGAAGTGGTAGTATGGGGAGAAGAAGAGAGATGGTAGTAAGGTGTGAAAGGTGCACCATAATACCATGGAATGAGATCAATCTAAAGGTTATTAATTTTTGTGCATCATACAGAAGAAAGTTTACCATAGTCTACGCCTAAAGTGAAATATGAGTTAACAAATTTTACACTATTGGATTTGAAACAATATGACCCTATAGTTCTTTTTGAACTACAAGTAATACTACTTCCTTCCTAAATTCTCTTCACCACTACAAGAATCAATCATAAACGGATCAGTTTTTTTTATTAGCTAAAATTATAATATTAAAAGAGCACCAGGGGTGCCAACCCATATGTAATGTAATTGTTCCAACAAATTGTCTTCTTTAGCTACATGGATCAATCGTTGTGCATTATTATGGCATTAATTGTTCTAGAATATTGAACAAGCACTCCTAACTAGCATTAATTACATCCCACCAATTTAGCCATCGCAAAACCAAAAAGCACATCCCATGCAATAAGCAATCATATTCACAATGATACTACACCAACCACTGTAAATATTCTCATTGATCTGAGAAATCAATCAAAGAAATCAAGGATATCTTATGGAATAGCAATCCCTGAAATAATCCACAAGTAGCACCAGTTTACTCATAAAAAAATCCAAAATAAAAAAACAAGATGTATTCTTCAATCTCTTCAGTGAGAGAGCTATCCAGAATTTCCTCTCTTCTCCTTCTTCTTCGTGCACTTCGACGCGAGGTTGTCGCTGTTGTCATGGAATTCTTTGTTGTTGTTGTTCTTTGCATTGTGGTTGTGGGCGAAGAAGGTTTGATGATGATCTCGAGGAAAACCTTAGGGAGGAGCGTAGGTCTGCAGGGGCAAATGTTCCATGACTTTTGGACAGAGTCATGGTCAGTGGTAGTGGTTTGAGGGGGAGGGAGAATTGGTTGCTAGCAGTTATGGATCTGAGGCGGTGAGGAGATGAGTTGGGGTCAGGTTTAGAGGCATGATCGGGAGGGAGACAGGGGTGAAGGTGGCGTTGGTGGTAGGCGACGATGATGTTGTTCTTGCCCCATTTCAAGAAGGGGGAGGGCGAAGTTGTGTAGAGGCTGTGACTTCAACGGAGTTGATGCTAGTGCAGTGGTTACACTGTTACTTGAAATCGTCTCTAGTGGTGACAAATGGTGGCCAATGGTAGAGTAGCGGGGGATAAGAAGAGAGGTAGTGGTCAAGTGTGGAGGGTACACCATAATACCATGGAATGAGATCAATCTAAAGGTTGTTATTTTTTGTTAACCATACACAAGGAAATCTACTTCCATCATAACACGCACCTTCATTTTATAATATAACATACAAATTTTAATTTTTAATGATTGTGTTCCTTCAGTAAAAGAAACTTTGATTCAAGAGTGATAGAGACTAGAGAGTAGAGAGTGATAGGCTCCAATGAAACAATAATATGAAAAATAAACTAATCATTATATTGTTAATTGTTAATTTTTTAAATATCATGCATTATTGGGGGGATGCCAATGAACATGGCAGCATTGTCTGGTTGTTGTTGTCACAGGAAAAACTCTTTGAACGTTATGCCAGAAGGAAATGGTTTTGTTGATGAGGTTCCATGCTGACTAGTTCTTGTCATTGAAGATAGTATCCACAACCACTAGCATAATCTTATAATTTTAAACATTTTTTAAGAGTATAATTTTGAACAATAGTTTTAGCATTGTTTTACACTTAAAAGTAACAATATACATTATGAAATTTTCTTGTATCGAAAAAACAATATGAAATTTTCAACATTGTGTTGATAAAAAAATCACTTAAGTATTTTGTAAGTATAAGGTGCATCACTGTTAGGTAAAAATTATACACCTCTTCACACATAATATGATGACGGCCAAGGCATGAACGCTTGGATATGATCATTTCTGGATGCAAATTTCAAGACTCAAGGGATAGTTGTTTGGAACTTCAAACAAAAGATGGAGAAGATTAAGAAGATGGTAATGAATAACACCAAGAACCGTATTGGAACGATAAGTTGAGGGGGATTTGCCACAAAGAAAAGCTTCCTTGATAAGAATCGATTTGGATTCAACCAAGAACCAAGAAGAGGCTAAGCTCTCAATTTAAGAAAATGCTTAATTTCATTAATCGAAGTTATCCAAAAATAAGAATATCTGAGTACTTATAGAGTTAAGCCTCTAATAAAACCTAAAACGCATAGTTTGGGCCTATTTTAGTCCACATTGAGGCTCATTACACAAATAAGAAATTACTAAATTATGACATTACGAAAATTAAGAAAATTACGAAAGTTACGAAAGAAATTGCGCTAAGCGCGACATTCACGCTAAACGAGCTCTCCTACAATCTTCAAGGTGTTCCAATTCAGCTCATTGTGTCTTCCTCCATCCTTGCCCTTGTTAAATAGTCCAGCCCTGATTCTTTTGGTAATCTTTTTTTGTATAAGCTTGATTTTGGACCTTGTCATTGGACCCTTCAATTCATGGAGTGCTTCTAGAACTTCATGCTCTTTGATTAGTCCTCTATCATCCCCTCCTTCTTGAAAAGAATTTGTCCTAGGATTTGCATTCAAAACACCTATATCATAAGAAGAAAGATTAGTGACATTAAAATTAGAACTCACCCCATACTCACTTGGCAAGTCAATCTTGTAGGCATTGTCATTAATCCTCTCAAGGATCTTGCAAGGACCATCACCCCTAGGTTGGAGTTCAGATTTCCTTTGGAAAGGAAACATATCCTTCCTTAGATGTATCCAAACCCAATCTCTGGGATCAAATACCATGGTCTTTCTTCCCTTGTTGGCATGTTGTGCATATTGCTTCATCTTCCTCTCAATTTGATTTCGCACCCTTTCATGGAGATTCCTAACAAAAATGGCTCTAGAAAGCTCATTCTTACTCAAAATATAAGAATCATTAGGTAAGGAGATTAAATCAACAGGGAATAATAGGTTAAAACCATAAATGACCACAAAAGGAGAAAAAGAAGTGGTAGAGTTTTTTACCCTATCATCAAGTCTAGGATTAGGATGTCGATACCTTACGGTGATGTTGTTGATGGGTCTATAATGTGTGCACATCCTCCACGTGTTATCTTTCTTGGGGACTAGGATCACCGACATTGTACATGGGCTCAAGCTTTCCTTCACCCATCCTTTTTGCATCAACTCTTCAACCTACTTTTGAATATCCTTGATCTCTTCTGGATTACTCCTAGAACAAGATCAATTTGATGCTCAATTCCTCTCAAATGAGGCAAGCCATGGGGCATGTCTTGTAGAAAGACATCCTCAAACTCCTTTAAAAGTGTATCAAAACCTTGAGGCAATTCAAAAGCACTAGAAGACAAACACATATAATTTGGAATGAGTAAATACATTTGCTATCTAGCATTACTCTTTTTACCTCCTTAGGTTTGATGAACAAACTCTCTTTTATCACTAATTGTTTTTCACTCTTTTTTCTATTTTCGTTTGTTCTTTCTTTTCACTCTTTTTGCCATCTTTTTCTTTTCGACTTTTCTCTCTCAAAGGACTATTTTCTTCTTTGATTTTCTTTTCTTTTTCTCTTTTCAATCTCATTTTTAGTTGATCCTCACACACCTCACTTGGAGACAAAGGTGAGAGAAATATCTTTTTATCTTTATGTAAGAAAGAATATCAATTGGTGCCCCCATTGTGGATAATATCTTGATCATATTGTCACAGTCTATCAAGCAAAACATGGTCAGCTTCAATGGGAACTATATCACAAAGCACTTCACCAACATATTTTCCAATGAAGAATGTAAGCAAAAATTGCTTATCCACAACCAACTCATCATTGTCACTCAATCATTCCAATTTATAAGGCTTAGAATGAGGGATGTTGTTTAAACCAAACATCTCCACTAATCTAGAATGAAAAATGTTTTCTCTTTGTGTATTATCTTGATCTTAGCACAAGCTTCCCATGAGTCTTCTTACCATCAAAAGATCTCCTTCTTCCGATTGAAGAAAACCATCATCCTCCTCTTCACTAGAGGAACTATGAGGGCTTTTAGATGACTCACTATTCACCTCTCCATTCTCCAACACAATCATGGTCCTTTGTTTGGACATTGGGATGCAATATGAGCCTTACCCAAACACTTAAAACATTTAATTGAACTAGATTCATTGGAAAGGGGTTGAGTAGGAGAAGTAGGATTACCTCTTGAAGACTTCCTTTCAATATATTGTAAAGAAGAACCCTCCTTCTTGGAAGTGTCCTTATCCTTCCAAGATGAATAACCATATGAAGACTTATTGTAGGCTTGTTTTCTCTTCAATTGTTGCTCCACTTTCACAACCCTATGTATAAGTTCATCCAAGGTGTTGTGGTTTTGAAGCTCTACAACATCTTGAATGTTTCTATTCAAACCATTCAAAAATCTAGCCATTGTAACCTCATTAGTCTCTTCAGTGTTTGCTCTTATCAAAGAAATCTTCATTTCCTTGTAATAATCATCAACATTTTTACTTCCTTGATAGAGCCTTTGTAACTTGTTATGCATTTCTCGTACATATTGAGGTGGGACAAATCTCTCCCTCATAATTCTCTTCATTACCTCCCATGTGTCCAATCTATGTCTTCTAAATCTTTCTCTCTCCATTTGCACTTGATTCCACCACGCCATGGCATATCCCTCAAATTCTAAGCTATCCAACTTCATTTTCTTTTCTTCACTAAAATTGTGACAATTGAAAATTTGGTCGACTTTCACCTCCCAATCAAGGTAAGCCTCTGGGTCATAAGTACCTAGGAACTTAGGAATTTTGACCTTTACATCAATCATGCCATCTCTATTCCTCCTATGCCTATGTCTTCTACCATCTTCATAGCCATTATCATTCTCTTGAGAAGAATGAGGTGACCTGTGATGGCTCATTCTCTCCATGTCTTCCATTCTGTCACTCAACTCTTGAGTACTTCTTTGTAACCCATCAAATCTGTCTCACATCCTCCTTTCAACATTTCTTTGCAACTTATCCATTTGCTTAGCCAATGAGGCCATTAGCTTAGCGGTTCTAGGGGAAGGTGGATCACTATCACTTTCGAACACCATTTCTATAAGAAAAGGTTAGTAAAAAAACAAAATATTGGACCTTACCACTCACTAAGTGTTTACACTCTTCATCACTTGTGTTTCACACTTGTAAGACTTTTTTTTTTATAATGTTCACTCATTTTTTTCCACTCACTAACCTTCTTTAGCCCTTGAAATCAACCAAAGATTTCAATTCAAGGAGTAACCAAAGTGAAAGATTAAACAAATCCAAACTCAACTTAAGAGGTCAAAGAATAAACAAAACCCTAAGACAAAACCTTGGAAATTTTGAAGACAAACAATAAAAGCTAAAAAAAAAAAGTATAACTCAAACGAAATGTCAAACAAGACAAATAGAAAAATAATTTTTTTTGGC
Organism: Glycine tomentella; assembly: GCA_007407185.1. Lineage (NCBI taxonomy): Eukaryota > Viridiplantae > Streptophyta > Magnoliopsida > Fabales > Fabaceae > Glycine > Glycine tomentella. The sequence goes on from PYAF01005714.1 coordinate 119,834, forward strand.
TAAGTATAAACCGTTGCAATTATGCAAACAGAAAGTACTAGAAAGCAACAATAAGCACACACTAAAAGATAGAGGGTTATTAAATTTTTATTGTAACTTTTTTAACACTTGGATCCTTATTTTTTTATATTTTCATCTTGACCCCAAAATATTTTTGAATATTTTATCTTTGGTACTTTGTATTTTTTCCTTTAGGACCAGAAACTTTTGATATTTGCATAAACGTCCCAATACTCTATAGACAAAATTTTAAAGATCAAACTCAGAAATTTTCTAGCAATGCTATGAGTTTCATGAAGAACACGAAGAACATGAAGAACAACCCATATTAAAACAACTCTGAATTCAATAAAAAGATAGGATAATTAAAGACATATGTAAGATAATCTTATGTAAATACCATAGAATAAGGTTGGTCCTATTCATGGAGATTTTGTTAATATTTCATTCCCAAAAAGAGAAGAAAATTCGAAACAATTGGTTGTCAGAAAAACACACAAGAGATACAAAATTAAACACAAACAAGCAAGAATGTAAGGAATTTAATTTTTTGTCATTTTTTTTTTGGAAACAATCAAATAAAAAAATGAAAACTTCACCTAAATTGATAGAAATCTTTTCGAATTGCTCTCCAGATTCAAGCTCTGATTACCACATGATGACGGCCAAGGCATGAACGCTTGGATATGATCGTTTCCGGATGCAAATTTCAAGACTCAAGGGATAGTTGTTTAGAACTTAAGACAAAAGATGAAGAAGATTAAGAAGATGGTAATGAATAACGCCACGATCCTATTGGAACGATAAGTTGAGGAGGATTCCCACAAAGGAAAGCTTCCTTGATAAGAATCGATTTGGGTTCAACCAAGAACCAAGAAGTGGCTAAGCTCTCAATTCAAGCAAATGCTTAATTTCATTAATCAAAAGTTATCCAAAAATAACAATATCGAAATACTTATAGCGTTAAGCCTCTAATAAAACCTAAAAACGCATAGTTTAGGCCTATTTTAGTCCACATTCAGGCCCATTACACAACTAAGTGTTAGATATGATGTAGAGGTTTGAGGATGATCATGAAGAATTAAGTCAAGCTTTATTTTAAGTTTTGATTTTACATGCCCACTCAATTTGATGGCATATGTACTTTGTTTAAAAGGCTTGGTTCAAGAAAGATATAATCCCTCATTCCTCACATAAACTGAATAAGTCATGCATACATTAGCTCATTAATTCATGATTAGGTCATACACATTCCATGAATCATTTGGCATGACATTAAAGC
>PYAF01005714.1:126730-138151 GCA_007407185.1 Glycine tomentella
CTTCCACTCACACACCTATTGGCACAAAGTGGGTATTTAGGAACAAGCTAGATGAAAGTGGCATCATAATAAGAAACAAAGCTAGATTGGTTGCTAAGGGATACAACCAAGAGGAAGGCATTGATTATGATGAAACTTATGCTCCAGTTGCTAGGCTAGAAGCTATTAGATTACTTCTTGCATATGCTTGTGTAATGAATTTTAAATTGTTTCAAATGGATGTTAAAAGCGCATTTCTTAATGGTTATATTGATGAAGAAATATATGTTAACCAACCTCCTGGTTTTGTAGATCATCAATTTCCTAACCATGTATACAGATTAAGAAAAACATTATATAGATTGAAACAAGTACCAAGATCTTGGTATGAGAGACTAAGCAAATTCTTGCTTGATCAATCATTCTCAAGAGGAGAAGTGGATAAAACTTTGTTCATCAAAAGAAAGAACAAAGATATGTTGATGGTACAAATATATGTTGATGATATCATTTTTGGTTCTACTAACCACTCCATGTGTAAAGATTTTGCAGCAAGCATGCAAAGAGAATTTGAAATGTTTATGATAGGGGGAGCTTACATTCTTTCTTAGTCTGCAAGTCAAACAAATGAAGAATGAAACCTTCCTAAGTCAATCAAAATATTGTATTGAAATGCTGAAAAAGTTTGAAATGGAAAGTTGCAAAACAGCAGCAACTCTTATGGAAACTTCCACCTATCTTGATTCAGATGGAAAAGGAAAAAGTGTTGATGAGTCAAAGTATAGAGGGATGATTGGATCATTACTCTATCTTAGAGCAAGTAGACCGGACATTATGCTAAGTGTTTCTATGTGCTAGATATCAAGCTAATCCATAGGAGTCTCATCAAACAGCTGTAAAAAGAATCTTCAAATACTTAAAGTCCTCTCCAAAAGTTGGACTTTGGTATCCTAAAGGTACTACAATCACTTTAATAGGTTACTCTGACTTTGATTTTGCAAGATGCAAATTGGATAGAAAAAGCACAAGCGGAACCTGTCACTTACTAGGAAGCTCTCTAATTACTTGGCAATGCAAAAAATAATCTTGCGTAGCATTATCAACAGCAGAAGCTGAGTATATATCAGCTGGAAGTTATTGTGCTCAAAGTTTATGGTTAAAGCAATAACTTCAAGACTTTGGTGTGGAGCTTCATCAAATATCATTATTATGTGGCAATACAAGTGCTATAAACATTTCAAGGAATCCAATCATGCATTCCAGGACAAAGCATATTGAAATAAGACATCACTTCATCAGAGATCATATTCATAAAGGTAACATTAAAGTTGAATTTGTTGATAGTAAGAACCAATTGGCTGATATCTTCACTAAACCTTTAGATAGATAAAGATTCTTTACATTGAGAAATATGCTTGGAATATTGGATGAATCAAGTTTATGTTAAGTGATGTTTCCATAACTAATTTCATCATGAATATAATCAAACAAATGCATGATTAATAAACAATTCTATATGATGTTTGATGTAATAGTTGTTTGCTGCATAAAACTCTTTATATTTGAACAAAAGCTGTTATAATCGATTACAGTGAGACCCTAATCGATTATCTGTTCATCCTATGCTATTCTAAAACCTGTCGAATCTGGAATAATCGATTACTTCATTGGAATAATCGATTATTTTCATTCTAGACTCTAAAAAATTCTTGGTGTGTCTGGAATAATCGATTACTGCCAAACCATAATCGATTACATTATGCTGATAGGCTTTTCAAATTTCTGGAACCTCCTAGAATAATCGATTATTTTGTGTCTGCTGGCTTTTATAAAACTCCTTCACTCTGTATTAATCGATTACAATCAAATGGTAATCAATTACTGCTCTGTAGATTTTGAAAATTAGACTAAAATAATCGATTACACTATCGAAATAATCGATTATTTCCGCAGTTACTGCAAAAATCTGACAGTTTTCAAATTACCCAACTGCTGCTAAGCACTACTTATTACCATCAATGTCATAATGGACGTGCTTAACTCCACAACAGCCATAATCTCTTTGTATTCTAACTGATCACTAATCTTGTGCCTATAAATTGAAACCTTTGGCCCTTGGTACCTCACAAAATCCAATTCCTCTTATATCTTTCTTCTTTGTGCCTCATTTCTGGTCTGTAACCTTTTCCTTTTCGTGCCTCTACCATGTCTACTACAAAAAGAGTCAAGAAATCTAAAAGGAAAGCTGACGCTCAGCCTTCCAACCCCATTGTCAATAGACTTGATCATTGGTTTACCAATGAAGCCGATAGGATGAATTATATGCAATTCAACGCTACTAAACTCCTATGTCCACCAAAATACCTTAATCCCACTTGGTTCATACAAGAAAAATTCAATTTTCCTCACCTTCTTGAACAACAAGGCCTGACCAAGTTTGTGCAAATAAAAGGAACCTTCTATCCGGATTTGGTGAAAGTTTTCTACACTTGCTCGAAGATAACCATGCATGGAACTATTCACTCTCAAGTGAATGGTGTTGCTATGGAGATTACTCCAGAAGTACGGCATGAGGTAGCTGGGATTACATTTGATGGTGAACGACACTTTGAAGAGGAAGCTGAAGGCTACAATAAGATGGAAACCTACAGAAGTATGTTGATTGATCCACACATGAATGTGCGACTGAGATTAAGCATCGGACCGATGACGCATGAAGACCGTTTGCTTCACTACATCATCACCTACATTCTCACCCCTCGCACTACAATCACACTCAAGCAACGGATGATGATCTTCAGGTTGTATATGGGCTGAAGAAAGGGATTAAGCTCAACTGGATCATGATTATTCAAGAAGTCATGCAAAAATCCAAAAGGCTAGTGAACTATCCTTTTCTTTATGCTGTTTTGGTATCTCATTTTATTGACTACTTTCAAGTTGATGTATCAAATGAAGTAATGGATGATACCAATGCTAGCAATAGCCAAATTAAGGAAAAGCATCTCACTAAGCTTGGGATGATCAAGACCCCCTTAGGCTGGCAAATGGTTGGACAGCCTATGCTTGTGAATGAAGAAGAAGGTGAAGATGAAGGTAATGAAGAAGGAAAACTGCTAGGTGAAGCTAAAGAACAAGAAGACCCTGCACTCGTCGAACCACAATACTCTCCATTTGAATTACTAATGATTCAGCAAATGGATGCTCTATTTTCCCTCCACCATGAACAAAGAGATGAGATGAATACATCTCTTGATGAACTTAAGCTTAGGATGAAGAACATTGAGGACAGAATCTATAGAGATGAGTCTAGGGATGTTTGAGTCTTTCTATGTTTTGATTTCACTATGTTTTAGTTTACTTTGTTTAAGTCTATTAATTTATGTTTTGGTTTGATATGTTTATGCTAAATTTTCATTTACTACTACGTACCCTCCGATGACTATGGTTAATGAAATCAATTTCTATGTTTCAATTTTATTCTATGTTTTTAATTTGATATGCCAAATAGGGGGAGAAGTATAAAAATTGATGAGTATGAGTATAAATATAAATATAAGAATTGAAAATTGAAAATGAAACACATTGACTAATCAACTGAGGAAATCTTAAAGTCAGGGGGAGCATAAGTAAAATTAGAAGTGTATATGTTTTATTTGCTTTGATATAATACTTGATCCGTGCAAATGCTGAGAAATTTTTCAGGATTAACAATTTCTTCCTAAGAAGCATCAATTGAGTATTTGGCATGCTCAAATCAAAAAAGGGGAGATTGTTAGATATGATGCAGAGGTTGAGGATGATCATGAAGAATCAAGTCAAGATTTATTTTAAGTTTTGATTTTACATGCTCACTCAATTTGATGACATATGTACTTTGTTTAAAAGGCTTGGTTCAAGAAAGATATAATCCCCCATTTCTCACATAAATTGAATAAGTTATGCATACATTAGCTCATTAATTCATGATTAGGTCATACACATTCCATGAATCATTTGGCATGACATTAAAGCTTTAAAGTTTTCATAAAAAGTGTTTTTCACTGTTTTAATTGATTACTGATTGCATTTAATCGATTAATTGCTTGGTTACATAACTGCATTTTAAGATATGAACATTTTAATCGATTACCAAATGTTTGTAATCGATTATATTCAGCTGACTTGGTTAAGTCGTTATGTGATAATCGATTACATGACGGATTAATCGATTATCTGTGTATCTGCACAATTCTCAGAAGCATTTTTATCTGGTTTAATCGATTACCAGATTGTTGTAATCGATTAAATAAGCATTGATACGTTTTTCACACTTCCTGTGTTAATCGATTATTTGAGGATTAATCGATTACTTCAGTGCATCATAAAATCCAGATCTTCTGTGATAATCGATTACGATATGGATTAATCGATTATTTGTTCTTAAGAATTTTCCAGATTTCACATGAACCTTTAATCAATTATTTTGGAACTTTAATCGATTACATTTGTTAAAATAATCGATTACCATTCCGGAATAATCGATTACAGTCGGTTAATTCTGTTTTTTTTATAAATAGATGCAACTCATTAAGTGAGAAGAGACTTTTAGTTTTACGAAGTAAGTCTTGTAAACACACTCTCAGGAGATTTTAGAAGCACCAAAGCTCTTTAGAAACATTCATTGATTTGGGTTCAAGAATCATGAAGACTCTCATGTGTTGAGTCATCTTTTCATGATTAGTTTTTTTTTCTAAAGCATCATTTGTGAAAAAGAAATCATCAAGAAAGATCATGGCATTCATTCCCAGTTAAACTCATTCATTTCACTGAGGATGTTCAGGTGATATCGTTCTTTAATCAAGTTCTTTGTTATTTTGTATTGAAATTGTATGTTTTGATAGTTTGTTGTTGATATAACAATTTGTATCTTTAAAGCATTACTAGATAGATATCTAGTGGGTAGAACAAAGAAGGGATCTCTGGTTCTTAGATCTTTTGAGAAGTCTATAGGTTTAGATTTTAAATTTTACCTAGGGTGGGTAAAAGAGATTTGTGTTTGCTTGTAAAGATAATCATTTTGTTATAGTGGAAACTCTAATCAAGGTTGATTAGAAGTAAAACTGGATGTAGCCTCCAGGGTTGAGAGGTGAACCAGTATAAATCTTGTGTGTATTTGTAATTTTCTGTTCATATTCATATTGTTCTTGAAGTATTATTTTTGTTAACATCACAAGATTGTGTGAAGCTCAAGAGTGGGTTGATTGAGATAAAAGTTGATCTGAAAAGTTTGATATTTTAATTGGTTAAGATACGATCCTCCTTTCAAAGTCTTCCGTTGTGTACAAAATTATTTTAAATTTTAAAAACTCTGAGGAAAAACCAATTTACCCCCCATCTTGGTTATTTGCATAAGTGTTCATTCTATTTTTCACTAAGAAATGACTAAATTACGACATTACAAAAATTAAGAAAATTGCGAAAGAAAATGCGCTAAACGCGACATTCGCGCTAAACGAGCTCTCCTACAATCTTCAAGGTGTTCCAATTCAGCTCCTTTTGTCTTCCTTCATCATTGCCCTTGTTAAATAGTCCAGCCATGATTCTCTTGGTCATCTCTTTTTGTAGAAGCTTGGTTTTGGATCTTGTCATTGGACCCTTTAATTCATGGAGTGCTTTTAGAACTTCATGCTCTTTGGATAGTCCTTTATCATAATAATAAGAGAATACAGATAAATATAAAAAAATACCATAAAAAAGAGTTCTTTAAGAGTATCTCCAATAGTGGATTGTGTCACCATTTGTCACAAGGACAAACCCATTGGTCCATGTTCGATCGTCGGATCAGCTTTTGGATCGCCAACATGGAGAATCGTGCGTCATGATGAACTCGTTCTTAGCAATAAAATAATATTTTTTTATAAAAGTAATTGACGGAAAAAAAAGGGAGAGTAAGGTTGTTTTGGATCTGACACAAAAAAAAAACCCAAATCATTAATAGAAGAAATCATATGAAAATCACAATCAAAAGTAAAAATCAACAATTAAAAAACCCAAAATTAAAACTCAAAATCAATTAATCCCAACCAAACAATCAAACCTAGAGTGAAAACTCAAAATAAATGATTAAAAACCCCAAAATAAAAACTCATAAACTAATCCAACCAAACAAGAAAATCCAGAAGCAAAGCTGAGAATCAATGTTTCCATCTTCTTCATTTGTTCATGCGATCCACTTTTCCTCTCTCTTGTTCGATTCTCTCTCTCTTCACGAACCAAACAATCACACATTGTGATTCTGTAGGAGTCTTCCCCTCCACATCATCTTCGATGCCATGGGTAGAAGCTGGATGCTTGTGATCTTGGAGGCAGGCTTGGCGTCAATGGCGAATATAGGACCCAGGAATAGGTGCAAGGACAATGTATTTAAAAAAATCTAATAAAAATTCACACACACACACACACACACACACACACACACACACATAAAGATAAAGACAAATGTTAAAATCATAAATTTCACGCAAGAATTGTCACCGCTTAATCAAGATGTGTCTATGCGAGAAGAAAGTAAATTGAAATGACAAGTTGTGATCAATCAAGCTACTTATTGTACAATGTAAAATAGGATCAAAGTGTCATAAAAGAAAATGTGAATCATAGAGGTAAGAAACGTGCGAGAAGAAAATAAAGGGAGCGAGAAATGAAACAATAAAATGAAACGTATGAGATAAACAACAACAAAATTACTGACTTTATTGGAGAAAAAATAAAAATAGACTTTTAAATCAATATGTAAAACATTTAAGAACAGTGAGAATTAGAAATAATGAGTTCAAACACATAAAAATTAAGAGGTATAAATAGTAAAATAAAGATATGCATTTCATTATCTTCACAGTAAACAAATTAGGGGGTACAAACATATAAAATTAGGAGAGTAAAATATAAATTTTGATACAAGTATAAATGATTTTATTAAATGAGAGAGTACATTTGTCCACCCTTAAATATATATGGGTTTATTAAGGAGGTCAAACTCAATTGATTAAACAGGAGATGTGAGTTATTGTAAATTACATTGTCTTCGATTAGAGTTTGGAGGACCCTGAGGTTGGTGTTGGTGTTGAGGAGTGTAGGTGGCTAGGAACATTTTCCCTCTTTTCCCTTTGGAGAGTTGTTGTGAGAGTGAAAAAAAAAAGAGATTGAATTGGTATGAAATGTTGCTATGAGAGTGAAACAAAAAGAGAGATTTATCTGATAAAAAAATAGTATTTTGAAAAAGAAAAGCAATGAAATGATATTTGTTCAAAAGCTATTTATTTTTACCGTTTCCTATTGTTTGTAGTTGAATTAAAGTTATTTTAAATATTTATTGTTATGTATTTTTTTTCTTCATTTTTAATTTATCATAATGTATCTGCTGAGTTTTAATTTATTGTGAATCCAAAATTAATGTAATAATCTTGTTTTGGAGAAATAAATTATGCCTCAAGAATATATATTTTTTGGTATATTTATTATTTGAAAGTAAAAATACAAATGCGTTATCATTTTAAAACAAAAATTACAAATTAAAAATATGTGAAGTAACATGTGGAACATGTAATTGGACTTTTTTAAAAACAAATGAAGTTCTTAATGAGATCTTTGCTAAAGTAAAAAAAAAAAAAAAAAAAGTTGTTTAGATCTTAAAAGTTAATGTCTAAAGTGCAACAGGTAAAAAGTGACTTAAAATCCTTAGAGTAAGATTGTCACTTCAGATGCTCTTATTGGCACGTTAGCCAAATCTTCATGTCATTGGACTTTTTTTTTGGTACATTGCCACTGAGACTTTTGTCATAACGCATTTTTGGTTCTTTTCACCTCTCAACATTATGTAAACAAGCATGAGCGATTATGAATTTTGCTTAGGGACTTTGGTGCATGCTTGTATTCAAAATAAACCACTCAAAATCATGTTAAAATATCATTTGTCGTAATTTTAAGTCAATTTTTACATGTGTCTCATTGAGAAATTGATTTTGAATTTAAAATTAATTTTAAATTAAAACAATTTTAAATAATTTTTGCATTACATCAAATTATACTAAATTTTGCTATAAACATATTTTAAAAATAAAAAAAATTAGACATAAATTACTTTACTTTAAAATTTATTTTAATTAAAATTAATTTCTTTTAAAATGAGTTTCGTAAGACACACTTTGTGGGAGTTGCCTACTGATAATTAATTAGCCTCATTTGAGGTAGGCATATACCTCATGAGAATTTTGGAGTATTTAAACTTTAACGTGTTGAAAATACGTGATAGTTAACATAATTTTTTTAGACTTGTGTCGCTTTGCTTGCTAGCTATGATACAAAACAAAAATTAGAAAATTGTTGCCAAGATAGTGCAACAAGAATAAAGGCATTAAGTCTGGTGCAAACAAAAAAAACAAATCCTCATAACTATAATATAAATAAACTGTAGCATCAACGATAGAAGCTAATTACTCTATTACAGTAGTGACCAGTAAGATCGTGGCAGTGACAAACCAAATAGAAATAAAGACACGTACGAAATCATATGACACCCAGCCATGAACCCAGAACAAAACCTAATAGACGCATACATATAATTATAAAAGGAAAATTAAAGCTTAAACAGATTCTAAGGTACTTTAGCATTAAGTAATAATATAGGTCTTCTACCAAAAAGCCATTTCCTTATGCAAGTGTTGGTACTGGTAGTGACCCACCAGCACCGGGAATAGTGGGCAAAGAAGGGGTACCGGTGCAACCACCAGGGAAAGTGCAAAACCCGGATGGGCCAAAGCCCACACCCGTGAAGCTGAAGCCTGGGCTTGGGCTTGGAAATATCCCACCAAGGCCTCCGCCGGATCCCAGGAAGGTCTGGGGCTGATCCACATTCTCTTCCTTCAGTAATCGTCCCCCTTCAGCATTTGATGCAAGCACCAATACCACCATGGCCAACATCACCAACACCTTAGCCACTCTCTCCATTTTTTTTTATTAAAAATATATTGTTTACTGTCTCACGCACTCCTTTTTTTTTTTTTTTTTTGTATTTTGAATATGGATGATGAGAATGGTGATATCTCTCTCCCTTTTATAGTGCCAATCCTTTTGGCCTTTGCTTTTAATGCTCACCATTTCCACGTAAACGTTTAACAATTAAATTTACATGTTGTTGTTGTCTTTCAACTTAAAAAGAAAAATATTTTTTTTGACAGACAAAAAGAAAAATATTAAACTTATACTTTTCATACAAAGTATTTGTTTTTACAACATTTTTGTTTTTATATATTTCTATCACATTAACTATTTATTTTACACTTTTCTTTTCATTTTATCTCTCTTATTTTTGCATAGAAAACTGTTCAAATACATTAATAAATACAAGAAAATATTTTTTTTATAGAGACATATGATTCCTTTTTAGTCTCTTTTGACTGGAGTATCTTTTTTAATTTAAGAATATAAAGAAAATATTATTTACACCTTAATTTTATGTTAGTGTAAAACTCTTACAGTATAAAAGTAAATAAATTTGTTATAATAACTTGTGATTAGATAGTAGTTCATTCTTTTTATTCAATAGAAAGTTCATGACAAATTTGAAACTCATTTTACTAATAAAGTAATAATAATTTAAGGGTATTTGTTAAAGATATAATAAGTAAAAACTTTTTATCCAAAATTATAATAAAAGCGTGCTTCTAATATTAAAGTCTATGCTCTTAATAAAAACAGATTCATTTCCAATTCTTTATTAGCTACCCTAGCAAAACCAATTTGAAATTAAATGCGGATTTTTTGTTGGAACATCTACTAATCTGCACTAGGCCGCTCTCGGTTCGGGAGTCCGAAGATGTCAAAATCATGTTCCTGCCTTCTTGGTGAAGCACAACAGACATAGTAAAGTAAATTTTAAGATCATTTATTATGATAGTTGGGAATTAATGAATTTGCCCAACTAACCAAAGTTGGGGTTCAAACAAGGGTCAGGGTCCTTGAAAAACTCTGGACAATAACAAAGGAGTTAATTACACTGCCAAGTTCTTGTACGGAGTCTTGTTTTTGCTGAATGGACTTGTACAGAGTCTTATACCAACTTGTACATCTACCCGACTCAAGAGTCCAATAGGTTTCCATAACAAAGGTTGGAGAATGGAGAGAGCAGTAGCAGTAATTACTTTCTTAACTACGATTATCAATAACATAATTGCCATCATGCATCAAAACATAATTACATGATTTTTGGAAATATTTATCCTCTTCATGCCATCCTTATCATGTTTCTTTGTACAATAGTAGAGTATAGAGGAAGAGAAGAGGAGTTTCAAATTAAAACTTAGTAAAAATCTAATGGTCCCGGCGGGGCTCGAACCCGCGACCTTCGGCTCATAAGACCAACGCTCTAACCAACTGAGCTACGGGACCTCATATAATTGATTTCAAAATTATATTAATTATTTGTTTGTAATGTTTAGTAAAATTTTTGCCTTTTTCGAAAGCCAAGTTTTACATGCTTTAACTGTATCGTACATAAAGATATACGTAAGATTATCCCACAAACTTACTTCTTTTACATAAGAGTAATGATATTTATAAATTTCACTCATAAGTTATTTTCATCCTATTTTTCTCTCTCTTTACCATCATATTTATTACTTTTTTTTTTTCTCTCTATCTCAAATCTTCACCCTAAAATAATTTCTTTCGTCAATATTGAATACTCTCACATTCGAATAATCAAATTTGATACTTTGATTATTTAGCCTCTAGTCTACGGTGGCGTCTAACATGAACTACCTCATTTACGGGTTCATTGATGGATCAGCACTTTTTACCTACAATAACAGGTCATTTACCGGAAGAAAAAAAATAATAATAAAATTAACAAGACAAAAAAAAAATAATAATATTTTAATACAGAAACATAACCATTTGATTAGGTAACAGGTTTCAAAGTAAAAACTGCTTACTTGTTCAACCGGTTAAAAATATTATTTTCATTGATATTTTTTTAACGAATAAAAATTTAATATTTTTTATGATATATAACCTGTCTGTTGCCTCGCTGTCACTTTTGGATTTCATTGTTGTTCATTGGACCAGCATTTTTTTGTTGATTTTCAAAGTAACAGATTTTTTTTATTAATTGCATTTTCTGATTTTTCATGAATCGGTGCCACAATACTGATATAGTTTCTAGCTTCTTCATGTGCCATACATACTTGGCTTGGGTAAAATCACTTTCCAATCCCATAATTACACTTGTTCTTTTTAGTAGTGTACATGATTTCAAAGTTATTCCCATGTTTTACGACTTTGAAGTCGTAAGTCATTGCTAATTTCATTTATAATTATTAAAACTCAATAAATTAAATAACTAAAAAATTATAATTATAAAACAATTATGAAATTAATATATATAGGTAATTAAAATATTTA
>PYAF01005714.1:141875-152312 GCA_007407185.1 Glycine tomentella
GAAATGTTAATAATATAATCTTATAAATAATTATTTTATAAATAATAATCAATTAAAAAATTCATTAACAAAATAAAATGTAATTATATATTTTTTAAAAATGTTTAAAATTTAATATTAATAAAATTACTTAAAACTAATATAAAACAAATTAAAAATCCGACTTTAAAGTCGGAAAGGGGATTACGACTTTAAAGTCTTAACAACGTACTTAACGCACCCCTTATGCATAAGTTACTACGGTTTACGAAAATTATGGTTTCTATTATTTTTTTCTTCTTCCTTTTCTATTCGACCCTTACATTATGATTGGTGGTGGGAGTTGTAAAAGAATGACGACAATTGTGATGTAAGGGTCGAATAAAAAAGAAAGAAAACAAATTAACAAAAATCGTAATTTTCGTAAACCGTAATAACTTATGAAAAGGGGGGGTGTCCAGTAATCTATTACGACTTTAAAGTCGTGCCGTGCTTTAGGACTTTCAACATTAAGTTTTTCTATTACTTTCTATTTTATTCCTAAGTTTTTTTTATTACTTTCTTTTTTTATTTTTTTATGTTAATTTAATTAAATAATTTTTCAAAACTTAAATATTAAATAGATTAATTTTATTTTTAATTATATTAATTTATTAAATAGATTAATTTGGTTTTTAATTTTTAAAAAACTTAATAATTAAATTAAATAATTTTAAAAAACAAAACTTAAAATAAATATTTAAAAATAATTAATGTTTTCGCTGTTAATTCCTGCAACCACATAAATGGGTGGTTCACGGGTGATTAAATAACCAAAAAATTATAATTTTAAAACAATTATGAAATTAATAAATATAATAAATTAATTAAATTAATATATATATATGGGTAATTAAAATATTTAATATTAATAAAATTATTTTAAAAAAGGTAATATAAAACTGCACCTACGACTTTTACGTCGTAAAGGATTTTCAAGCAAACTATTACTTGACGCACCGCTTTTTCATAAATTGCTACGTTTAACTTTTTTCATTTTTTATTATTATTTGTCATCAACCGGCATTTTTCGGTCAAAATGGGTAGTTCACTGATGAGTCCGTAAAAGCGGTGGTTCATGTTAGAATCGACCTTAGTCTACCCAGTGATATTAAACTCGAGATTCAAGTAATTCCAGAAAATGAAGATCTTTATGTGAATGATATAATAGTCTAGCCTCATCTAGTGAGTATATTGTCAATTCTAACAGTGATATTAAACTTAAGATTCAAGTAATTCCATAAAATGAAGATCTTTATGTGAATGATATAATAGTCTAGCCTCATCTAGTGAGTATATTGTCAATTCTAACTATGAGTGTCTGTTGAACTTGAAGGTACAAAATAAAGGCAATGATCGTTAGTAAAGGTTGCGAACGATGGGAATTGCTAAAAAAGTTTGTCATCTTATTTGGTTAATTAGTTTGTCATAAAAGAATTCTTTATAAATCTTATTTGATACAATTAGCCTTTATCTAATTCTATTATTTGCACTTGATTATATGCAGAAGAGAGTGTCATTTTTATTAAGAAACTACTCCAAGTCTAACAATGAGTTTGTATTCAATTTTACTTGAATCCTATTTTTTCAGTTTGGATAACTATAGCTAGATATGTAAGTTTACTCATGGCCAACTTTGTACTTTTTATTATTTCATCCTTTGGTGTGTGGATGTTTTAGAATATTGAAGTATTGTCTAATCAAAGTCTAATGCGTAAACTGACGTGGTATGTGGTTTTTATGTTTCTATTAAACATTATATCACTCTATTTGTTATCACTTGGGGTCTTTTTCTTGGTGGGGTATATAAACTCAATATTGATGACAATTTTCTTAAGAAATTTTAATCCTTTGATATATAGGACAACACGTGTCCTCAACCAATGTAAGTATAAATAAAATAGTAAAATATTATTAATTACCATAATAAAATAGTTAGAAATTTTGCTTGGTGGAGTATTTCTCTCTTGATTCTTAATTAACTAATCTCATTAAAGATGTTATCGTTTGTATCGATCGATAAGCTTGCCTGTATCATTTTAGAGATTGGGAATCTAATTATTTTTTAATTGAGAGGTGGAGTTGGATCACACTTTGAAAGGTAATTATTATGCTAATTGTTTTGCTAAAGTGGGGACAAAAAATTAGAACTAATGTAAAAATTGGGTTTTTCTTCACCAAAAATGTTTAAAAATAAAACTAATTACTATAATGATAAGTTGATCAATAAAGTATTTATTAAAATGAGTGATTTTGATCATGTAACCCTGAGTGACACTTTAGACTTTTTGTTTGACCAACATTAAATACATATTTAATGATTAAATATACAAACATATTTTCACTTAATTTAAAATCATCAAGTTAGCACAAAATATAAAAAAAATGTCTCAATTATTATTTAACCTTTCACTATATAATTGTATTTCATTATAAAGTTTGTAATTATAATACTCTTTATTTTTTATTTACATTTTATAATCTTAACTAAAAATTGAAATAAAGATTAACAAATTACATAG
Organism: Glycine tomentella; assembly: GCA_007407185.1. NCBI lineage: Eukaryota > Viridiplantae > Streptophyta > Magnoliopsida > Fabales > Fabaceae > Glycine > Glycine tomentella. The sequence goes on from PYAF01005714.1 coordinate 144,416, forward strand.
AAATGAAAAAGGAATATAAAAAATTAAATAAACTCACCTATATTAGTGTCTTTTTTTTTTTAATAAAATAAACCGTTTTCTATTTTATAATCTAAAATAGGTATTTTGCGTAAGTTAATTTGACAAGATGAAGCATTAGAATGACGTTTTCTATTAGAGGACAAACAAAAAATATAAGGTATCATTTAGGATAGCGCTTCCTATATTTTTATAAGGTATCATTTAGGATAGCGCTTCCTATATTTTTATGTGGTAAAAATAACTCATTTTGATAAATACTTTGTTGAACAATTCATGATGATAATTAATTTTAGTTTATAACCAATTTTAATTAAAAAAAGTCTTAAAAAATGGAAAACTGCCCCCACTGCGTTGGGTCTTTAGCTCTAGGCTTACAGTATGATTGGAATAGACTTTTGTGTAGAGTTTTGTGAAGGCTTATTTAGTTATTTTGTTTTCATGAATGTTTTACTTCTATGTAGGAAAGAATAATTTTTTTTTTATGAAAAGCATAATTTTATAAAGACAAAAAAGTTAACAAGTGTATTTAGGATATTTGTTAAAAAATTAAAAGAAGAAATATTTTTTATTGAAAAGTAGAAAAGTGCGATGTTTATAATTTTTTTAAGCTTTCCTATATTTTTCCTTTTAATTTCTTAACCAATAAAGACATTTATTAGCAAATTTTTTTTATAAAATTTAATAACTATTATTTTTTAGCAAATTAAAAGAAGAAATATTTTTTATTGAAAAGTAGAAAAGTGCGATGTTTATAATTTTTTTAAGCTTTCCTATATTTTTCCTTTTAATTTCTTAACCAATACTTTAAAGACATTTATTAGCAAATTTTTTTATAAAATTTAATAACTATTATTTTTTTCATATATATATATATATATTATTTTTTAAGAATGTGGAAATTTAGATTATACAATTATGAATTATATACAGAATTATAGATGGTTAACACATGTGAGCAGGGATGAAATTATTTTAAAAGTCGGTAAATTATTCACTTCAATGTTTCAATACAAAACGATAATGAAAAATAAAAAAGATTAAAATATTTTGTTTGCAAATGCAACCACTAACACCCCGTTCTCCAGATCAACGTATCTGGAAATTTGGGTGAAGTAATTTTCCTTTTCCATTCGTTAGTTTCCAGTTTCCATAATAATGAAACAAAAGTTGTAGTAATAGTATTTTGGATTTTTGGCGTAGAGTGTGAATCAAATCAAACAATGAAATACGATATTGCGAGAGTATAGAGAAGAAGAATGGTGTGTGACAGCAGTGACCAAGGGATACACACGATTCAATTTCCCCTTTCTGATTCACCACTTGCCTCTCCGATTATTTCGTAATCAATCGCATCAGCAACGGTAAGTCTCTCTTTCTGTTCTACCGCGATCTCCAATTCAAATTTCACCTTTCTCGATCCGTCTCTTAGTTAAACCAATTCTTACTCAATTCATTATATTGCTCATCAGTTTCCTAAATTGAGTATAATGTATTTTGTACTGTGTTAGACACTTGGTGTCTTTTTCTGCATCGGTTGTATCGAATTGGTTTCTCTGGCAGGCTTGGTGATGATGGAAGTGGAACCAATGTTTATGAATTAAAAACCTAACAAGTGGTTGGATAATTGTTATTGTTGTGTTGTGTAAATTATGGGGACAGAAAACCCTGGTCGTCCAACCTTCCCTTCAAGACCACCACCCTTTGCTGCTGCACAGGGTATGACACCTTTTGCACCAACTGGTGCCATGGTTAGATCAGAGCTTCCTTCATTTCGACCTGCTCCACCCTTGGCACGCCACCAGGGCAGTTTAATGACCCCTCAATGCCTCCTCCTCCTCCTTCCAATTTCCCACCTGCTGGTGGACCTTTCCAGCGTTTTCCAGTGCAACATTTTTCCTCAAATGCTCAAGCACCTCCCCTACATGCTACACCCTTGGGACAACCGACAATTCAACCTACTTCCGGTCAAACACAGTCTTTTCCACCTTCTCTTCAGCCTCAGCCTCGGCCTCGGCCGCAGCCACAGACGCCTTTTGTTTCAATGGGGTCTCCCCCTCCTGCACTTTCGGGTTCGAATGCTCCTCTCCCCGTGTTTCAGCCATCTCTTCCTGGATATGCGCAGAAACAGGCTGGTGCAGAAATGCAAGCTCCACCTATGCATTCCTCTCACCCTTCCAATCAAGGAAATTATGGACCTGTCCCCCCTGCAACATCTTCACCTTTTCAACCTCATCAAGGAGGTTATGTTCCGCAGCCCCCAATGGCTGCTTCATTAGGCATCCAACCCATGCATCACCCAGGATCTGGAGGCTGAAGAAGGTACTTGAGAAATTCATAATTACTGACACCAGTTGTGCCACCTTGTGAGGCAAGGCGAACACACCAGAGAAGGATTTCTTCTTTCAAACCTGTTTGAGGACCAGATGGGTGCTAATATTGGGTATGCTGATTGGATGCTACAGATTTCCCGACGAGTGCAGCAAGCATAACGTAGAGGTACAGATTGTAGTCTTTTATTAGGAAGTTTCAATTAATTTTGTTGGTTTACATGCTGGCAATCAATAGACACCATCTTTTTTACATGATGAATATCTTTTATCTTGTGGTATTGTCCCTATTATATATGAGTGCCACTACAGTGCCCAGTCGTAATCAACATTACATATGTACTCTGAAGCAGTTTACATCCTTTGAATGAAATTTGGATCACCTAAAACTCTTCAAAATGAAAGCAAATTCTTGAGAAATACTGAGAATCCAGGACCCTTTGATGTTTTAGATAGGGGAAACATTATGTAGACTAGTAAGAAAGTATTTTAGCGTTTGTAATGTATATATAGGAAGGTTTATCAAAGTGAGAACCTGAGAGGTGAGAAGAGATTAATCTTAAAGTATTCAATCTTACATAAATGTTAAAGATTTTTTTTTTTTTTGACAGGGTAAAGATTGTTTTTACTTTAAGCTTAATATTGACCATTCATTTGCGATTAAACAATCAAAGTTATCTTCTCTCGTGCTGCCACTTGATATGTCCGCGTGTATATTAAGTAGTCTCTGTTTGGGATCAATACCTTCATTGATTTGAACATAATCATCTGTCTACTTTATGTAGCGATTCCCCTTTTGATAGTTTTTTTTTGTCAGGCTTGTTACCTTTCTCGTAACTGAAGGACCGTTTCGTTTCTACATTAGAAGTAAATTGAGTTTATGCTTGAGGATGCAAAGCAAGCATGGATGCTTGACTGAGCTAATTGGTCGTTAGAAGGATGCATTATGGGAAACTGTAAGTTCGTCCTTAAATGTATCAATTAGGTGAACAAGAGATTCTACAAACATACTTTTATATCACACTTTTTTATCTGAGTTATTAGATTCAAAGTGCTTTCCTTTTCTGTCCTATAAATAGAAAACAAAACTTTTTTTAGATAGTTGCAATTTTCTGTGGTATATTTTCATTTTTGATACGTTTTTTTTTTGGACGGGGACACTGGAAGAGATGGTATGTCAAAATGTTAATTCTTGAATTTTGTTTGGTGATACTTATTCCAAATCATGACGACCTTGTCTGCAAGCTTCTCTTGATTTTGCACAATTTAGTTTGTTTTAATCTCTTATCTTTTTCGTTTAAAGATTAAATATTTCATTAAAAATAAAATAAAAACATAATAATTAAAATAAGTAGTATAATATTAAAGGAGAAATTTTATTAAAGTAAATGGTGTAATATTGAAGAAAGAAATAAATGAAGAAAAGTATTAAGGCATTGAGATAAAAAAAAATATTAGATTGTAATTTATAAGTTCAAACGATACTAAAGTAATGTGTTTTTTGGTGAACAAAGGATTGAAAAGACCAAATTACAAAGCATGGGGTAAGTCATGGCCCAAGGAAGCTAAAGTAATGTTTTGAGAAAAGCTTTTAAATTAATTAGAGAAATTTAATTATTAAATGTTTTTAAAATAACTTGTACGGGAAATGACAGTACATGTGCTATCACTAATTATTAATGCATTACGAATCCAAGAGTTTGTTGATATGAGACTTTATTTTTATTGGATGTTGCTAAAGAATAAAACTTTTGCATGTTGAATTTCTCAACTTCAACATTGGATTAAGTGAGGATTGGTAGGAGTTTTTCCAAATCTTAGAATCATAATATTATTGGATATTATGAATTTTGAGATTCATCTTTTTTTAAAATGAATAAAAATTTGTTCGATTGGTCATTAAAGATAAATTTTTTAGGAATTAAATAATTATGCATATTTTTATCGATTATTTTAATTATTTATCATATTATATAATATAATAAAGAACAATATGATATTTTTAGTGTAGTAAAAGAAAAAAGAAAAATTTAACTTCGAAAAATAAGATTCTCATCTCTTTTAAGAGAAAGTTTTTATGGGAAACTGATTTAAAAATATTCTCGAAAAACATCCTTTTTCTAGGAATGTTATTTTTTTAAAATACATATAAAACATGGGAAACTAAGAGAGTGTTTGGTAGGGGAAAAATTTTTAATGCCAGTGAATAATGAATTTTGTGAATCATGTTTCTTAAAAATGAGTAAAATCTGTGTGATTAATCACGGGAAACATTTAAATAAATTCTCTAGAAATTGAAGAGTTATGTGATATTTTTACTACTTATTTTAATTATTTATCATATTAATAAGAATAACATGATATTTTTATTGTAATCAAAGAAAAGTTAATCTCAAGAAAGTGAAATTTCCACCTCCCCAAGGGAAAAGTAAGATTCTCACCTTCTTCATGGGACAGTTTTCATAGGAGACTTGTTAAAAAAACATTTCTGAAAAATACTGTTTCCTAGTAATCTTATTTTTTTAAAACGGATACCAAAATGGAAAACTAAGATTCTCAACCAAAATTCTTATCAAACTCAATTTCTCTCCTACCAAAGGCCTCCTAAGCTTCCCAACCTATAATTCCCATAAAACTAAAAAAATTTCACCTACTAAACATCCTCTAAATGGCAAGAATATTGATGTAATTAGTATAGTTATTTGCATAATTAAAGTTAAATATTGTAAATAGAAGATAGATGATTAAAAAAAAGAGTGAAAATAAAGTTAAATATTAGGTTGTTTGGTTTAAGAGTAGAAATAAGATGAGTTGTTTAGTTTGAATGAAAAGAGAGAGAATTTAATAAATAAAGAAAAATTTATCTTACAACCTTGTCAAAATAGGATGCGCATTTATGCCATAATTTAATTTAACCCATTAAAATTCTTAATATAATTGATTAAATTGAAACATTTAAATTGGTTATATTTTTCAAACATCTGATTATTGATCACGCTACAAGATTTGTAAATTGAATTATTAATTATGTAATAAGATTGCTTTGATGGTTGGTAAGGAGGGTTGAAGAATTGAAGGAAAAGGAAAAAGAAGCTATGGGTTAAAATTCTGACATTCTAACAAAAAAATTAACAACTAATATTTACTTATAAAAAAATAAAAATTATGTAAATTGAATAATTCATTATGTAGTGATAGTAGTGCGTATAAATTAGTTTCTTTTGTAGCCATTTAATCAATTTTTCTAAACTCTTAATCAATTAAGTACGTATTTGGATTTCTGGTGCAAATCTAGATTTGGGTCAACCTCCATTTCTAAGGAACATCTAAACTCTTCCTTTTGTAAAATAAAATTTGTGGATCATTAAATTTATCTTAAAATTCGTACAATGTATTTTAAACGAACATCCAAATATACTTTAAATCGAAATTCTACTAGCAATTGCGTTTGAATTCCAGTAGCAACCTATGACTCTGTCTCTTTCTCTGTTTCACGTGAAGAAAACCAAAAACTAAGGGTAGAAAAGACTTTTTATGAGTTCCCCTTAATTCAAAATTATTTCTCACATGTATCAACTGTACCAAACAAGCCGCACTCAATTCCATTTGCACCAAATCTATTTATGTCGTCACAAACAAACGGAGCCTAAGTAATGATTTTTATTTTTTACAGAGTAAATAATGGTTAGTTGTATGAATACAGTTATTTGTGCTGCTAGTCATCTATAATGATTTGGAATTATAGACTTACGTATAATGGGAATGCTATTCACTTATTTGTGCTGCTAGTCATCTACACTTTCTTTTTCATCCTCTGGATACTGCCAAAGTACTTGCTCTAAGCTTGCTTAATCAATACTATGACAGATTAATGATGGCTAATCAGACAATCCTACTATGGTAATATATGCTTTTAACACAATGTTGGGAAATCCAGAACTGACCATGTGTTAGTGATGGACTAGAAAGAACATTTGGAATATTTCTAAAGTTTCCACTTGATTCATGCAGGTTGATAGGCAACTAGGCAAATAAGTCAGCTCATTTATTAGCTTCTTTGTCTTTTGATAAATGTTGGACAAACGACTTAAAAGAGAGGCTTTTGACTCTTTGTATGTTTTGGTTCTTTTGATGTATTCTCTTTTGAAAATAATATTGTTTGAAGCCCTATTGAATATTAAATGTGGGAGCACTTCTCTTGGATATTCAAACCTTGTATTTGATTAATAGATTATTTGACTATAACCGGCCAATAAGTGGTCATGATTCAGACGCAGCAGCACCGCCCCTATCATTTAGAATTTGGACCTAGAACAACTACACAGCACTAGCCTATTTCACTTTTATTTTCCTAAGTATTTATATAAGACTAGGATTATGTACCCAAAAAATAAATATTTTGACAAGTTTTCTTAATATTTTATGAAGAAATTGTTCTGCTCTAGTTGTCACATGACACTAACCGAGGTTGGAAGGATGGTAATAATAAGAATGTTAGCTTCAGCTTTGTCATGGTTGAATATGGGTGACAGTTACTTATAGATACTCCAAGATTCAAGCCAATGACTTTTTCTTGGGTGACATTCAAGCCAATGACTAATATACAAGAATATAACATATCCAATGAAGAGGAATGAAAGTCTAAGAGTAGAAGAAGTGGCGTATTAGGTGATCAAGTAACATTAATATTACATATATATATGCTTTGTAATTGGAAAAATTGTCAAGAGTTCAAGTATTTTTTCTACGTACAAGATTCATGTTTCTTGGTAGAGGTACTTCAGTGGTTTTGAAGCTAAATCCACATTCTTAGGACAAGCTGCGATGCTTTTAGGTGAGTGATTAGGTAATAAGTTAGCTAGGGTATGACTGTACAAGAGACAATATCCTCATGGTATGATTAGGGTTGTGCATGGTTTAGTTTTTTTTTTTTTTTTCTTTCAAAAAATCAAATTGAATCACTTTATAAAAATATTTTGTTTTGGTTTGAACTGATTTATTTATATTTTTTCTCAAATATTTATGGTTCAGTTTAGTTGTCTTTGCATAACCCGTGCATGATCCGATTTAAGAAAAATGAACAAGTCACTTATAAAAACAGTTTGGTTTGAAGTGAATTGCTGTTAAAAAAAATGTTCAATTTAAATTTAGGTCATATATGAAACAAATATTAAATAAAATAAATAAATGAATAAAATTCTTAAAAAGTTTTAAAATATTTAATATATTCTTTACCTAATAATTTTTATGCGGTCTTTACCTGATAAATATGAGAATTGTTCTGTATGATTCCTAGAACACAAATGTACAGTACAAAAGTACCGTTGGGTTGCTATTTGATCACTCTAACTCTGCAACTATGAGAATATCAATGGTGACTGATATCTCACGGTTGATGATCACTGAGATACACGAAATTGGGGTGGGGTGTGTGCTCAGTGTAATTGAAAGAGAGAAAGCTAGAGTGTGCGTGTACCTTTCACCAACGAGCAAGCCATATTTATAGATGAAATACCTGACCGTTGGCTAACTGCAACGTGCACGAACGG
>PYAF01005714.1:157110-173954 GCA_007407185.1 Glycine tomentella
AAAATGAAAGTTGTTTATTAAAAAATGTTGTTAACACACCATACTTATAAATATTAACTTTTTTTAAGATGCACTATTTTGTTATTGTTTAATAATAATAATTTTTTCCTCTAATAATATAATTTTTTTAATTTTTATTAAATATATATAAAATTATTTGTACAGTATAAAAAAACTTACTGGTAAAAACCCAAACAGTGATATAAGAAAACCCCAAATAGTGCAAGGTATTTTATTTTTTTTTTGTGTGTGTGATATCATTTGTTAACTTAATTTTAATGAGATCTCATAATAATAAAAAGAAAAACCCACATACGCAAGTATATTAAAAATAATATAAAATATTTATGGTACTTATGAATTAAAATGAACTTAATATTTATAAAAAAAAATAACCTTGTCTATTTTTTTTCAATTTGACTCCCGTTGTTTATCATTGACCCAGTTACTAAATAAAATCAAACTTCTTTTTATCTTATTTTATCATTTTTTAAAACAAATTTATATCTAAACACTTGAATTTGAATTTGTTGATTAAGTTAGAAGAAGTTCTTAATAAAAAAAAAAGTTATTGAATAAGTACTTGCTACATAAGAATTTGTGTAGGAGTTGTGTTTATAGCTAAAAAAAAGAAACAAGGTCAAATTACTTTCATATAAACTCTAAGTTGTTTCCATAAACTATTACAAATATAAATGTTTATTCTTGAATAAAAGTGCTTTTACGAATATTTATTGAACCAAAGTGTTTTAAAAGATTTTTTTAATGAGGATATTTTTAGAAGTTATTCTAACTTAAATTGAGTTAAAAAAAAGTTACATATTTTATTTTAGTTGTTATAAATGTAAAAATATTACACTAATAATAGTTAAAAAAATAATTTTCATATTTAAATGTAATTTTAATTCTTTTATTTTTTAAAATTTGTAATTTTGATCATATATCTTAAAATAAAGATATTTAGTCATCTTATTTTTTTAAATTTATCATTTTAATCCCTTATTTTAAAATAGAGATATTAAGTCCCCTATTTGTTTTTTTTGTAAAATTTACAATTTTGATCACTCCCTTAAATTGGAAGTGTTTACTCTTAAAACATTTGAATTAAACAAATTATTTAGTGTTACATCACTAAATTTGAACTACATCAAATTAATTTCTTATTGTTCAACATTTTTTGAATTTGATGAAAAGAGTAAAATTGTAGATTTACAAAATTGAAGAATTAGATGTCTTTTTATTTTAAAACAAAGGGACTAAAATTACAAAATTTTAAAAATAAAAGGATTAAATGTCTTTGTTTTGAAATAGTAAAAATTGTTTATTTTTAAAGTAGAAACACAAAAATTACATTTAAACCAAGAATTTCTTATATGTATTTCACACTAGAGAAATATTATGAATACAATCTCTAACATACTTTTTTAATACACGTTGTCCTATTAATTAAAGTTTATTGAAAATTACAAAATTTTGTAGTTCTTATATCTTAGTTAATGTTTTTCTTTTTCGATTTTGTAGTTTTTAATAATTTTTTTTAGTAAATAGTCATTTTTGTTTCTGAATGTATAGAGCGTTAACAAATTCGTTCATGAAAGATGAAAATTCAAATTTTTGTCCCGAAAGTGTAAAAATTATGACAAATTCATCCTTCTGTTAACTTCTTTCCGTTATTGTTAATAGAAGTGCGTATGTGGCACAGAGGGACGAAAAATGTCACAAAAATAATTTTCAATTAGATATAAATGTCACTAAGTTACCATTAGACCAAAATGTCAATAATTTTCAATTGGATCAAAATATCATTAATTTTCCATTGGACTAAAATGTCAATAATATTTTTGACAAAAAAATGTCAGTACCTTACCATTGGACCAAAATGTCAATAATATTTTTGGTCCAATGATAACTTAATGATATTTTTGTCTAAAATCTAGTTGACAATCATTTTTGTAACAATGTCATCCCCAATGCTACTTAGACACTTTCATTAATAATAACAGAAAGAAGTCAAATGAAGGATGAATTTGTGGCACTTTTTATATTTTATGGGATAAAAATTTGAATTTTTATTTTTTAAGGATGAATTTGTCACCGCTTTATATATTTATGGATGAAAATGATTATTTATTCAATTTTGAATGATAAAGAAAAATGTGTTTTATGAAGTGTATCAAAGAATCTGATGTTAGTATTTTTTTTAGAACGTGAGATAATTGTAAATAAGAATAATTTAATAACATTTAGTAATAATGTTAAGAATATATTACTGTCATTTTTATATGCATATCGATGTGAAATTATTGAGCACACCGTTTTCTTTTAGTTGTCACATGCTAAACTCGAGGACAAAAGAAAAATGCCGTAAGTTATTAAGCTGTTGTCTATTCATTTGTTAGCCGTTGTAATATTTCACGAGTCATTGTAAATATATATTTTTTGGGGAACGATGATAAAAGAAAAAAAAAAGAAAAAAAAAAAACGCCCACGAAAGAAGGCGCCAAAAAGGCACATGCCACTGTGGCCAATTAATAGTTGTTAGTTGTTACCATTTTAATACGGTGAGTTTTCAACTTTGTAGTTTGAACGGTCAAAAGCGAAGGGAAAAACCAGGTTACACTTGCTAGATTTTTCTTTTTTATTTATTTATTATTTTCCGAAAATACACAATTATTATTGAAGAAAAGAAAGAAAGAAATAGAGTTAGAATGGGTTGGTTTTCTTCTTTGACTGTAACCAGCGCATTATAGCACACCACACAAAAAAGCAAAGCAGAGAACAACTGTTACTCACACACACGCCATGGGTATGTATGCCATCATCATCGATCTAACTCTCTCTTTCTATTCCTGCTAACCGCCGTTTCCGCATCTCACTTCCTTCCCAAACTGTAGATTTCTTTCTCTCTCTCTATTTCTTCCTTTTTTTTTATGCCTTTTCTCACTCTCTCTCTCTCTTCAGTTTTGTTTCTCCAATGTGACTGGTGTTGTTTTGTGTGTTTTTCGTGTGCGTCGTTCTTCAATTTTGTTTTGTATATTCGGATCGAGATGTTTCGCGTTCGGTGGCGGGGATCTTCGGTTTAGGTTTGTTTAGGGCTTTTGTTTTCTGTTTCTGTTGCTGATGAGTTTTTCGTTGGATTTGTTGTCTGTGAGATTGACGGACTTTTTATTTTTATTTTTATATTCTTTCAATTTTTTCTCTTTTGGCAAAAATGAATATTTATTTATGGACGGAATGGATTTGCGTTTTTCTGTCTCTTAAATTCATGTTTGAACGGTGGTGCGTCTTTCCTATTTGGTTCTGTTTTTATGAAGCCTGTTTACTGCAATTTTGCTTCTGAAAAAAAAAAAAAGGAAATATATATATATACACACATATACATATACATATATATTAATTATGGTGGAATTGTACATTCTGGCAGGTAAATGAGTGGTTTTTGAGCAACAGCAGTTAAAAGAGAAAAGGGATTCAGCGAAGATGACATCGGTTGGTGTGGCACCAACTTCCGGTTTGAGAGAAGCCAGTGGGCATGGAGCAGCAGGTGCTGATAGATTGCCAGAGGAGATGAACGATATGAAAATTAGGGATGATAGAGTATGTAATTTGTAACCCCACTCTTTTAAATTTTTCAATTTTTTTCATGTTAGTTTTATTTTCTCTATGTCTGTGTGGTTGATTATAAATTTCAGGCTCAGTTACTTACAGTTTTCTTCATTTTGTAGGAAATGGAAGCCACAGTTGTTGATGGCAACGGAACGGAGACAGGACATATCATTGTGACTACCATTGGGGGTAGAAATGGTCAGCCCAAGCAGGTATACCTTCCCTCCTTTTTTTCTACTATCAATCTTATATACACTCATTTACTCAGTTTGAAATTATTAACTCTTGCGCTGTCTCATTTACTGTGCTTACCTTGGAAGGCTGTAAACAATTAATGCTACAGCTTCATGTTGTTATTTGTGTGCAAATGTTTTCTCCCACTCCTATAGCTGCTGTGATTTTGAATATTGACATTTGAAGTCAATAACAGAAAAAGAAAATCCTCAATTTGGTTGTTATATCAGACCGCCGCTTGCTGACTAAATCTTTTTACCGGGACTTGCATAACTTCTTGCTGCGTGCAATGTGTTTTTGTCATGTCTTGTGATTGGCAATTCTCCTCACCGATTGGTTACTGATTGATGAATCTTTTGATATTATTTGATAGGGTGAGAATGTTGTGATGTGGTTTTTGTCGTATCGTAACTGTGCCAAATCTTTTTATGGCGCCTCACATAACTTCTTGCGGTTGTCAATTATCCTCTCTGATTGGTTTCTTAATGATGAATCTTGTGATATTATTAGATAGGGTGATAATGTCGCGATGTGGTTTTTGTCATATTCTACATATTCTCGTTAACCGTCTATTTTAGTTCTTGTGGTCTTTTTATTATATATGTTTATTGCTTTAAAATAATTTTATATCTATGTTAATTTTCAGACTATAAGCTACATGGCAGAGCGTGTTGTAGGGCATGGATCATTTGGAGTTGTCTTCCAGGTAAATTATGTATCCAGTTGATTAAATGAGATGCAATTACTTAGCCTTTTCAACACAAGTGACATAATTATTGCCTTAGTTCTGACGTTGGGTGTGATTGTAGGCTAAGTGCTTGGAAACTGGTGAAACTGTGGCTATCAAAAAGGTTCTTCAAGATAAGAGGTACAAGAACCGGGAGCTGCAAACAATGCGCCTTCTTGACCACCCAAATGTTGTCGCTTTGAAGCACTGTTTCTTTTCAACCACTGAAAAGGATGAACTATACCTTAATTTGGTACTCGAATATGTTCCTGAAACAGTTAATCGTGTGATCAAACATTACAACAAGTTAAACCAAAGGATGCCGCTGATATATGTGAAACTCTACACATACCAGGTATGACTGTTGCCCTTCCTGTCTTCAGCTTTCATAATTGTTCAGGCTGTAACAATATTTTTGATATATTGCAGATCTTTAGGGCATTATCTTATATTCATCGTTGTATTGGAGTCTGCCATCGGGATATCAAGCCTCAAAATCTATTGGTATGGACTTTGTTTCATTTTTGCTTAACATCATTGATAATTAATTCTGGTTCTCGTGTTGCATAGTTATGGTTGTGTTTAGGGTGGCTAAAAGATGGAAAATAATTAATTCAACCTCTGGTGACAGGACTGTTGGGTGGAAAATACTAACTGAATGTTTTTTCTGTGCAGGTCAATCCACACACTCACCAGGTTAAATTATGTGACTTCGGAAGTGCAAAGGTTTTGGTACGTTATATATGTCTGCATTTCTGCCCCTTCCTCCTTAAATCATTCCTCTTAATTCAACCTCCTGTTTTCCTGGGTTAGATCCTAGTTTTATTTTTCCTATTTGGTCTGACCTTTGACAGGTAAAAGGCGAACCAAATATATCATACATATGCTCTAGATACTATAGAGCACCTGAGCTCATATTTGGCGCAACTGAATATACTTCAGCAATTGACATCTGGTCTGTTGGATGTGTTTTAGCTGAGCTGCTGCTTGGACAGGTTGGTGGCTGTTGATATGATCTGTCTCTCTTTTTTTTTTTTTTGGTTTAGCATATTTAATTAAAAATTGTCTTTTCTTTTTACAGCCTCTGTTCCCTGGTGAGAGTGGAGTTGACCAACTTGTTGAGATCATCAAGGTAATCTTTGTGATTTTTAACTTATGATGTTATATCTTTCATATTTTCAAGTGTTTTTAAACTCTTGATCTCATATTTTGCTTTAGCCTTTTAATATTGATTTGGCCTATTTGATGACTTGATCAATTATATAGGTGGCCTTGCTTACTTGTTCAGTATAACATGTAAATGATCATTTGTTTGTTGTGCTGATAGGTTCTGGGCACTCCAACAAGGGAAGAGATTAAGTGCATGAATCCTAATTATACAGAATTTAAATTCCCCCAGATTAAAGCACATCCATGGCACAAGGTTTCACAAATAAATTTAATAGCATGTCATACTTTATTGATAAGCTCATCTATTAATGTATTTCAAAATCCTTATTGTTAAGCACATCCATGATACTAACATATTTACTGATTTTCTTCTACTAGATCTTCCATAAGCGCATGCCTCCAGAGGCTGTTGATTTGGTATCAAGACTACTACAATACTCCCCTAACTTGCGGTGCACAGCTGTGAGTATCTATCTATCTGACTTCTTATTAATCTTTTAGTATCCCACCTTAGGAAAAAGATAAAAATAGTGCTTAATAATAGTGCTTCCCTCTGTCAGATGATGGTTTTGCAAGTTTGTGTTTTTCAATTTTATGTTTTCTAATCTTAGTATTCTATGTCTGTTTCTCAACTTTCTGATAATGTGTAATTTGTGATTTTGCTTTATGTGGTGCAGTTAGATGCCTTGACGCATCCTTTCTTTGACGAGCTTCGTGATCCAAATACTCGCCTGCCTAATGGCCGATTCCTTCCACCACTATTTAATTTCAAATCCCATGGTATGTTGATTTTGGAATATAGGCTATTGTGTCTGTGACTCTGGTCTTTATTTGTTTTCATTAATAATTTTCTGGCTTACTTTTTGTATGTTAATTGGTGCGTGTACCAGAACTGAAAGGAGTCCCAGCTGAGATTTTGGTGAAATTGGTTCCAGAGCATGCAAGGAAGCAATGCCCGTTTCTTGGCTTGTGAAGTGTAACAGAACTGCAAGTGTTGTTTCCATATGAGAATGCTGCGCTTTCCTTTTCTATTTAATATGATATTTGTTTGGTATCTTTATTGTATTCGGTTGCCCTGTAAAAGCAGATTTAGAGATACATGCTACTCATTATCACCCAACCCCCGATGGGTATGTAGAATACCCGGTTTCCTGTATCACAGCAGATTGTAACATACAATAGAGGACAAAATGTTTGCAATTATCTAATGTTGCATCAATATTTGTGTTTGTTGAGACAATGATGGGTTGTTGGTTAATTTAGTTATGCTTAGCGTGGTGGTTGGAAGTTGTAATGGCCTCGCTGTGCATATGTTTATTTTTCCACTCTTTAGGTAAGCTCTGACCGAACGACTTGGGACGAATTCTTGGTGCTTATATGGACAAATATTAAACTCCTTAAGTGAAAGTGATCGATGTTATATTAATCAAACAGTTAGGATGACTCACCCTTTTTTAGTTTTAGTTTTATTTTCAATTTGAGGCTGAGGTGTTTGAGTGGACATGTGCGAACACAAAAAACTAAACTTTGATGGCTAAGTATGTATGACTCTTGCCTACGGTACAAAGAATATATACAATTAAAAGCGTGTTCGAGTAAAGTGACAAATTGCTTTGGGTATTTTTTTTTCTCCCCTTTATTTATACGTTAAGAAAGTTTTCGTCAATGGAGACTAAAAACCATGAGGCATTTTCAAGTTGAGAGGTATTCCTTAACTACTTTGAACCAAATATTCAAGGTTGGGAGCTTAATTCGTTAACTACTTTAAGGGGTCTAAGGTCAATTTAGTGGTTTCTGTCGTTGGATTCTTAGCATCTGAGGATGACTATTGATCCCTTCTTCATCACTATCTCTTTACATTAAACAAATTAGTAATCACAGTCACACTCACAGTCCCTGTATTATAAGTAAATTACACAAGGCATACATTCCTCCGTTTTTTTTTATAACCATTCATTCCTCCGTTTAAAAGTATTTCTTTGACACTTGTCGTATAGCAGCGTTAAGTCAATATATTTCAAAATAAATAATATCATTATAAATATAATATTATCAATTAAATTAAGAATTTTTATTATTAATATATAATTATTAAAAATATAAGGACCTATTTATTTGTATTTTCATTTTCTAATTTCACTGTTTAATTATGAAATTGCAATTTTAATTATAATTATAATTTATTTTTGCTTTCGAAAATTCATGTAGAAAACAGAAAAAAAAGGTTATTTTCAATGTTTTCTCTCTGCGAATCTTTGAAATGAGAAATAAATTTTAAAAAAATTGACAATTTTATAATATGAAAAAAAAAGACACAAATAAATGACTAAGATATCCGGTGGACGACCCTAGATATATCGAGAAGTTTTCCTGAAATTTCAATTTGTGTCTGATCCCGTTTTTAAGTAAAGATTAGTTTGTGTTAGTTTAGATTGAAAGCGAGAATGCCAGTGAAGAAGTATTACTGCGATTACTGCGAGAAGCAATTCCAAGACACACCAGCGGATCGGAAACGACACGTTCAGGGTATTCAACACCAGCAGGCCAAAGCTCGCTGGTACGATTCCTTCAAACGGCAACAAATCCCTCCCGTTCCCAATCGATCCCTTTGCTTTCACTTCGTCAACACGGTACCCACTCAATTTTCAACTTCCCATTCAATTTTCATCAGAAGCATTCTCATTGACTCTCTCTATGTTTAGGGATTTTGCCGTTACGGCGAGTCTTGCAAATATATCCATCCCATTCCCAACAACAATGTACAGCAGCCCCCAATCGTAACCACGCCGTCACCATCACCAGGTAATTTAATTAGGGTTAAATTAGTTTTTTTATTCCTTGAATTTATTTTTTTAGTTTTTTTTATTTAATTTTTTATTTTTTAAACTGATTAAATTTATTTTTGAATTTAAATGATACGAAATTACACTTTATAATTATTCAAAATTTTAAAAAATCTTTATACAAGACACATTTTCAAAAATAATAATCGATAAAAGTTTTCCAAAATGAAATAAAAAAAAACTAAAGAATAAAATTAAATTAATTTTAAAAATTAAAAAACTAAATTAAATAAAAAATGATAATCAAATTAAACATAAATAATAAATTTGTGAAAAAAAAATCTAATTTAAGCTTTAATTAATTATTCATTTTTTTCACTTTATGTTTGTGTTAGTTGAATTAGTGAGGAGCAATAGAATAATAAAGATGATATCTATGTGCAGGGAATGTGGTAGGAGTTTCATTGGGCAATCTTCCCCCCTCGCTGCAGCCTCCACCTGAGGGCGTATATCTCCACCTTCCCTTTCTCGACTGGGGATAGATTTGTAATTCTACGCACCTCTCATTACTGCATCTCTCTGTGTGTTCAATCATTTTACTAGCCTTTTTCTTCTTCCAATTTTTCTGTGTTCCCATGACGCGCCCCCACCATCTTATTTCGAATTTTTATATATCTACGCTTAAATTGTAATCAAATTCAAAACCTGTGTTACCGTTCCAATCAATTCTAATATAACTTAGGGTTAATTAAATTGTTAGTTACTCAAATTTTTTAAATTATAATTTTTTGTTATTCAAATTTTTTTATACAAATTTTAATCATTCATTAATTTTTCGTTAATAATTTTAGTTATTTTATTTTATTTATTTTTAGTTTTTATTTATTTTTATTGTTCAAAATTAGTTATTGTTTTGTCAATTTCTAGTCCCTTATTTATTTTATATTCTGAGACTCTTTTTTCACCATAAAAATAAACAAAAAAACTAAAAATGAACAAAAAAAATTAAAAGAATTAAAAATGATGACGAAATATTACTGAAGGATTAAAAGTTATCAAGAATATTTTAAGAAACAAAAAATTAAAAAATAATTTTTTTAAGGTAATATAAACTTAATTAACTTTATAATTTAATATGATAATAGACTGCAGTGCTGAGTTTGCCTTCAACACATTACTTGTTAGTTAAAGAGGTTAACTTCTTTTTTGTAAGCATTTTTCACCTGAAGTCTGGACATTATCCACCAATTTTCACTTCACCACGCAGTCAGCCTTAAAGCTTTTATTGCCAGTGATGTCAAAAATTTTAAAAGGGCTTTTTATTATCTTTCCTATTATTTGTTTTATATACATATATTTTTTAAAAAGTAAGTCTAGAATAGTCCAATTCAATTTGCTTTAGATTAAAAACGCTTACTGGTAGACAACCCATGATTTCTATCCCTTCCCTTACATTTTTATTGAATGTGGAGTGTGTGTAGGAGTGTTTTTTATTTTATTTTTTTTGTGTGTGTTTTGATTTCCTGATGATGAATGGTTAGCGGGAAATCTTTCTCTAAGTGTGCATATACTAATTTAAGTCCTAGGAATTGGCGTGATATGCCTGACATTCTGGGTTTTTTTATCTTTATTTCTAAGTTGAATTTTAATATCTTTTTTTTTTAAATATTAATAATTTAAAATATGTTTAATTAATGATGATACCCTGATAGTGAACGACATCTTATACTCAACTAAGTTTATAGCACATTTTCACGGTCACACATCAGGTTTTAAGTTAGTAATCTAGAGAAATTATCGAACATATGTACGTGGGTAAAAACAAAATTCAGAAAACATTTGTTTTTAGACTGGAACGTTCAAGTTCAACATCTCCCGAAGAATGTTGCATATAAGAGAAGAATCTTGTATACAATAAGGTATCACGTAGTCTACTTTGACACGACTACAATAATGCGTCACTGAGGAAGTAATATTATGATAAGAAGCAATTATGTGAATAAAGCTTCATAATCATGTAACTTTGAGCTTTTTCTTTAGTAACAAATCATGTACTAACTTATAATCTGTTTGGCCACAAACATGCAAGAATTATATGCTTTTATGATAAGATGCCGGGTAAAATGGGTTTACAAAAAAGTTATCACTTACTATAATAGGATAAAGCTAGTAGAGAGAAATTTGAAGAAATTGCATAAGCAAATGTCTGCATCAAAGTAAAGGGTCTTCAACAATGATTTTAACCAGCGTCGCATTTTGGGGTTTCCTTTTCATCATCAAAAATTAAAAAAGGTGTCTCAGAATAAAGTGGATGTGTAATCATGCAACTACAAAATTTTGTATTATATCTAACAAATTTTTTAGGCAAACAAATTATTGTTTGAGGTTAACAGAAAGAACATCAAAGCACATGCACCATATTGCCCTTTACTCTTTTCCTTTCGATCCAAATGATAGTGACCTAAGATCAAAATACCAGTGATGAGTGGAGTTCTCTGAATGTCCAAGCAAAGTGTTAGTTCGGTTTGCATGCCTACCTAGATATAGAAGTGCTTTGTGTTGTCATTGAATCCTCTCATGCAGGTTGGCAGTTCTCTATGAGCTCCAATTTGAAAGTACAAGGACTCAAAACCAAGAACAACCCTCAATTAGTCAATTCCATTTCCGATTTGATAGTTGTCAAAATGTTCATATAGAAAAGTTTATAATAATTTCACTTGCTCAGTCCCAAAACTGATGGAATTCACACTAAAAACACAAATTGTTATTTATAATTAGGTCATTTCCAACGTATTTCTATTAATTGTCTTTTATATTTGCTTATATTTAAGTTGACTAGACAAGATAACTTTTTTGCTGATATGTGAATTCAGATGATGGAGCAACATACCAGCTTTTATACATCTGGAGCCGGTTGTTATGTGAACAATGAAATATAACTTGCGATCCAAGAACTACATGTGTCTGCATCAACTAGAGCACAACAGACAACAGTTTCAGTTTCCCATGTTTTACACTCAAACATTAGAGGAACTTATGATGTGAGAAGCCATTTGATGTGGTTTGCATACTGGGATATTGTGTCGTGCATAAACCTCATTCTGTCTTAAGTGGAATTTGCTTCTTGCACAAGGCCAAATTTTGGTCAACCCATTTTACTGAAATGCATATGGAACTATGCACACACTTACAATTCCACCGGTTTTATGCCCTTCTAGATGGAAATCCACTAACTCTGGCTCAATGATGTTTGGTGTTGGTAAAAAATGGTTGAGCAATGGGTATTTTGACCAAAACAGATGGCACTTTCAACCAGAAACAGGAGCTAGCTATGGCATTATTAGGCAAGATTTTTTTCTTTTTAATAAAAAAGTAGAATATTCTTGTAAATATTCTCAACTTTCAACAGTGTGCATCATCTTTGAAATGCATGTTTCAGGAAGGTAAAGGCATTCGTTTTTTGGAAGTATTTTGCAACAGTAGTATTAGAACCCTTTTTAATCTCAACTTTTAAATAAATGACTGAAATCTTTAATAGCCTATGTGTGCAAATATTTGAGTTAAAGAACAGTCCATCCCAACAAAATTTGTCCATTGCGTGCCTTGGTCGGGTCATTTAACATACATGGTTTAGAGACCATCGGGAAGAAATAAAATAAACTACTGAACACACTGTTCTTATAGAGAGAGACATTGTCACATCTTAGGTTAGGGAGAGGAAATGGTTTCATCTTTTAGCATACACGGAGGAACAAATATCTAGTAGAGATTATGGATAGGACTTGTAGTTCAAAGGATTAAAGCATGTAACCCCGAACCACGATGCCGGGGGTTTGAAATCCTCCTCACTCACAATCGGCCAAAAAAGGAAAGTATTTTTTCTTCTACTGGTAGGAAAATCATAATTGGACTACTGAATCCAAAGCTATGGAACTTGTGAGGACTTTGTAGAAATGAAATGGCCTTACCATAGTGTTTTTGATTTATTAAAAAAATATTCATAAATCGTGGATATTATTAAATAAATCTAGTATGTCCTAATCTTTTAACCCCCATTTTTTTTTTTTTGTTTTACACTTCCTCAGCCGGGTTTGAGTAGAATAGAAAGCAAGTATAATGCTTTTTAATTACTGAAAAACTAAATTAGATTAGTCACTAAAATAATGAAAGACTAAATCAGTTAACATGTATAATCTAATGACCAACTTGTACTTTAAGTCAACATGCTATGTTGTATATAATTCTAATTTAATTATTTCACTTAAGCTCAACACACTGTCACAACAAACCTACCCAAGAACATCCCCAAACAGAGAGGAAATAGTTAGTGATCTCAATGATAGAACTCTACTACTAGGAACTGTTAATGGCTTCATCAGTCCATTGAGCATCTAGCTGAAAAACCACTTTGTGAATTTTGTTTTCAATTTTACTCGGACACGCGTATCGTATGCAATTCATTCATAACCAAGTTACAACAAAAAATAGAACAGTATCTTAAGGACAAGGAAAATGAACATTTATTCACAAGGTAGCACTGAAGAGGTCAACATGTCTTGACAATTTGTTGAAGCCTTTAATCAGAAACATTTACTGATGAAAGCAATCGCCTATGCTACACATGCCATTTGCAATAAACCGTTTTCCATTTCAAAACAACATCCTGTAATCATAATTTAAAGCATCTCATTCAAAGTACACTCATCCACTTTCCTAAGCATGGCAACATCAGAACATTTGCATGGTCGGACGTTACTGGCATGTTGAAGCAAGTACCTCTAGCAAGGAAGCAGCAAATTGCATTTGGGTCTCTTCATTGATTGTAGAGAAGAGTGGCACGTGCACAAAAAGGGATTTGGTCCCATTCTGCTCTGCAAAGCGAAGGGAATGATAGTAAACGTAGTTGCACACAAACCTTCCTGCATCATCAGATGTCATTACATCATAGCCCTTATTTGCCAAGGACTTGGTGATCTCTTCCACAGGAAGAGTAGTCTGCATAAAAGTTGGGACATGAGACACAAAATCATATGATAGATGAAAACAGCAGAGAATCATTATGCCAAAATTTTGATAAAGCAATTATGCAGTTATTTGCATCATGTTTTCTATATGCAAACCAATAACTTTGTACTGTGTACCTATACATGCCTCCATCAAGAGGCATCGACTAATAAAACCAAATATTTCTCTATAACTCCTTATTTTTAACTTTTGAAAAATGAAGAACATAAAGACTCTAGATGCTATGTCCCCAAAACAATTGAAAAGCCTGCTAAATGATATTGAACATGGTGTAAGCTGAAGCTTCAGGTTCATCAAAACAAGTAAACGATTAACAGCACCTTAAATACTTGCAAGATATAAAACAAAGCTTAACATTACTATATTAGGACTAACAGCTTAACACCAGCCAAATAGTAAGCATTAGGAATTGAAGTGTATGAAAAACCGAAGATCCAATTTACCTCCCGTATTTGTGTAATTGAACAATCTGAAGGAACAATAGGGACTTTCTGCAACATACAAATTTTGGAAATATTCAATATAGGAGGACAGAGTTATTCAAGATCAGATTTGATGAAAGCAAGTTTATAATGCATCTATTGATCCAATCTAACCTGGGGCTTCCATCCCATTTCATCAGGGCAGCGGAAGGTAGCCTCATTGACAGCTTGACGCTCTATAGCAAACCTTGTTGCACCACTGTTAACCCCAAAATGCAGCTAAACAAACATAATCAGAAACCGAAAAAATGTAAGATTTATGGATGTAGAAATTAAACAAAAACATAATCAAATGGCTACAGATTTAAGAATTAAGATAGCTGAATCCAACCAAGGAAAAGTTCTTGCATACTGGTCACTCTCGTCATTCTTTCTCAGGGCAAATATGCCTCAGAGATGATGTTAAGACCATCCCCCTATCAATGTTATCCTTTTTAGTACAGCCTTATTATTTCTGTTAAGGTACTAAGAAGTCCAATGGAAGTTTCATTTTAGTTCTATACTAAACTATTCAGGAAATTGAAGTTTAGAGTCCAGTGATTTCTAATCACCATTAACCCTTGATTGTATGGATCTGACTCCTCTAAAGGATGTTGCTCACTTCAAAGGATAAAGCAAGTAATCCCAGTCATTGATGAAAAAATTTATGGTTGACATTAAGTACATGATAAACCATTGATGTTCCCATATTTCTTCATTTCATTCTCTATTTTGTTCGCCTCAAACAAGATGACACTACGAAAGGGTCGGTCAATAGCATAGCTCTTTATTTCTCCAGACTCCTTTCGAAGATTGGAATATCGACTATTAACTTTCTTATCAACGACTAAGAATATTTACTTTATCCTTGCTCACTTTATTGGTGCCAAAACCTATTTGTATGTCGTATGAATATCCAACTGCTTTAAATATTACAACACCAGTTATTGCATAATTGTTTTTAACGAGAAGACTTTGATAGAGTAATACAGAGACAGGCTATACATGCTATGGTTACATTCAACATTGCAAACTGCAACTAGTGTAGGAAGACAAACAAGGAATACGACCGAATACTCTAGGATTTAGCTTTCTACCAAGTTGATGATATTGTCTCATTTTTGTTTTCTTTTATTAGTAAGCAATTAACCTGGAATCATGGAGAGGTATCAATCTTGATCTGATAACATAAACGAGAACTTCATAAGGATTAACAAGAGAGCATAAACTGTTAACCTACATATCAAGTATATGGGAAACTCACCCATATAATTTTATTGGAACTTGAAGATTCCGATTCCTTGGAAGTAATGGCAGACTGCAATGTCTTATAGAGGGGAATGAGTGCTCCTTGACCAGCAGTCTCAAGAATGCTGCAGCTCCCAATAACTAAACCTTTTGGCAAACCTTTCTTCTTCAAATATTCCGTCAAATTATTGACAATTGTCTCCGTTGGATTCTCAGAAACTCCATGGAATTTCTTGAAACCTGTTACATGAACTGTTGTCACAGCTGCTGGAGGACCTTCAGACCCCATCTGCCGATGATGGTCTGTTAATATTCAGAGGTTCAACGAAAGAGTATTTTCTTAATACCTGCATTAAATGATGAGGAAAATTAAGTATAAAAAAGGCACAAAAATATAACTATTCTCCTATGAGGTGGATCATATGCATAGAAATCATCTCACAATCCAAAATTATTTTGATGAATTGCATAGAGTAATAGCAATCAATAATATACTCCATCAAATTTCATTTCAAGGCTTTTTACAAGGAAAACAAATTAGAGAAGGTAAAAAGAGCACCCCATGTAACTGAACCCCCCAAAAAATTGCAAATTTGGCAAAGCCAGTTATCCTAATGAGAGGAGGCAAGAAAGGGTCTTGACATAATCTTGCAAGCAAATCTAAGATTTCAAGATTGGCAGAAAAGAAGGATAATTGAGTGTCAAAACAAGGACAAAGACACACCCATCTATGGCTTTTTCATAGAGAAAAATAGTTCGAGAACTGAGCACATGGGTATGTTATGGTTGAATTATAGTACACCCCCCAAATAAAGAAACCTTAGACGAAAGCACGAGACTAGAAAGACATAAAAAACATGCTGATTGATGATCAAGCAGAAAACAGCACAATTAATTAAAATTAAGATTAAGCATGTGTTGTGAGAATTAAGAAGGAAGTGAATTTAGAGAGAAAGAGAGTTTTTCCTAACCAGGAAGGAATAATAACAATATTCAACGTTGAATAAAGGAGGTGACACATCCACGAGTCTTATCTACTCAAAGCTCTGATTAACTGGTGAAGATTCCGATTAGATTTATTTAGAGGAAAAATAGAGGAAAGAAAGAATATAAAATAGAATAGAAGAGTAGGCTAAGTGGGAGTCACTTTCAAACAACAAAGCATAACCTCCTAAGAATAATGCAATGAATGGATTGTTATCATGTTCATATCATGCTATCTATTAATCTATTATACATGTCTATTATACATGTATAAAAATAGAATGCTAGCCTAATTACAAGATTAGACAGTGTAAGTTGTTGACATCTGGCTAAATAGAGGAGCAAAATGGTTATTTTATATTTATTTTGTTTTTCCCATTTTATATTATAAAAAATATCAATATAGATAGAAATATTTAGATATTTAGATGTTCAGTTTATATTTTTTTTATTCCATAAAGATGAGAATATTTAGATATTTAGTTTATATCTTTTTATTCTATAAAGATAAATAGGAATATTTAGATATTCAGTTTATATTTTTTTATTCCATAAAGATATTAATGTTCAGATATTCAGCTTATATTCTTTTATTTCATAAAGATG
>PYAF01005714.1:174054-193999 GCA_007407185.1 Glycine tomentella
AATCAATTAAATTATAAAGATGAGAATGTTTAGATATTCATTCTATATCATTTTATTCCATAAAGATGAGAATGCTTATATATTTAGTTTATATCTTTTAGAAAAATATTTTCTGTATGTGGTCCATTTGCTGACCAAACTCTATAAATAAAATTGAATAATTTATTTATTAATAAAATAAAATTAATTTTGGAAATAAGAGAATATTTTGTGATCTTTATAATTTAATTGATTAAAGCCTAGCCAAAACAACATTAATTATTTAAATTATAAGAGCCGCTAAATCACATAAGGTAAATAATATTAATTGTAATTAGTCATATATAATATAATAGATATTATCCCACCGGAATTTCTATTATAGTTTAATATGATTAATTAGGATAAAATATTAAATTATAACTAAATAGTTTTATCATGATTTTTATAATGGTTGTTTTATATTTATTTTGTTTTTTCCATTGTTTTACAAAAGCATGGAGTGCATCCAAAAGAGATTCAAGGTAAGCAAGAGTAAGACGGAGTATATGAAATGTGAGTTTTCGAGGGTTAAAGACGGTGATCAAGACACCGTGCATATACTTGGGCAAGAGATACCCAAGAAAGACGTTTTTAGATACTTGAGATCAATGTTGCAAAAAGGTGGTGAGATCGATGAGGATGTAAGTCATAGAACTAGAGCAGGGTGGATGAAATGGCGAAGTGCATCAGGGTTTTTGTGTGACTGCAAGATTCCCCTTAAGCTAAAAGGAAAATTATATAGAACAACTGTTAGACCGGCAATGCACATAGACAACATGAGCATAAAATAGGGGTAGCAGAAATGAGGATGTTAAGGTGGATGTGCGGATATACGAAGATGGGGGAAAACATCATGGATCAAGAATATGTGAAGAGAGTCGTTAAAGGGAAAGATGAAAAAAAGGTAGACATATAACGATAAGATGTATAAGCATGTATATTAAATAGAAAGGAAATTTGAATATATAATATATTTAAAAAATTAGAGTTTATATGTTTTGCTTTCAACCACAATAAATAAATAAAAATTACCCTTTTGATTGTGACTACTAATCACCTACTACACACCTTGATATTAACTTATAAATTAAATTAAATTTATTTCTTAGTCATAGAAGAATTTAGGAGACTAATCTATCCAAACATGTAATTTGTTTTAATGTCATCCAAACATATTACTATTTCCATTTATCATTGAAAATTGTGGTCTATGCAATCTTATAATATTATAGAACAACACGTGCTTTCTTTGCACAACTAAGAGAAGAAAAAAAAAAGGAGACAAATAAAATAAGTGATTGAGAGAGAAAAATGATAAAATAAAATGGACTCATTGCACCAGTAATAACACTTGCTAAATAAATTAGTGACCGAACATTTTTAATATATCTATTGATGATGATGAATATTGAAGAAATTGTCGGAACAAGAATATTCAACAAAAATTATATGGCCTAAGCACACTACTACTCAAATAAAAGCACAAACAATCATTTAAATAATTCAGTGAAGACTAAACATACTATTACTCAATTATTTTTTGAATTTAATGATTTAGACACATACATGCACAAATAAACTCCAAACATACAAATACATTAACATCAACATTTCTTGCAAAATTATTCTAAAAATTACTTGATACCTCAAGAAACATACATTCAATGCAAAAGAAATATAGTTCATAAAAGCAAAGATAGATATATTTAGCAAACACATCAAATAGCAAATGATCAACATTACTTTGTTTCTAACTAACTTATAACAAGTTCAAGACTCATGCACATGCATGGCATCATTTTTGTTTTTCTTCCTTCAATCTTTACATTTGTCGTACATGCATATCATAACAATCATGTGATACAAACTTTCAAAAAAGTGTTATATAAAATATTTGGTGTCATTTCTCATCATCAATTAAAAAGTGTTATATAACTTTTCTAAGTTGATATATTTTATTTTGTTTTAAATGAATTGTTCATATTTATATGATCACTTTAAATATATATTTTTAACTTTAGTTCTCTTAATTTAAAAATATATAAATAAATAGTGTTAGTATATAACAACTAACTAACCTAAATTATTAAATCCGTAAAGGTGCTTTCTTCATTAAAAAAAAAAACCAGTTATCTTTTGTAGTACTTTCTTAATAATTTTGTGATTTTCACATTTCATTTTATACTTTTGCTAATTTTTATTTTGTTATTTCCACATTTTTATGAATTTATCATATACATGATTGTGTTTTTTCCTACCCTATATTACATTAAATTCATTTTGTTAGCTGCCAAATTATTTTATTCATGTTATATATGTAATTTATCCATGTTAATTTCTTAATGCCATGTTAACTCTTAGTGTGGTGTTTATATTCAAGAGTAGTATTGGTGCTACAATATCCGAATAAAATGTTTTGACTTTTATTTAACTTTATTCTTAACGCCATGTTAACTCTTAGTGTGGTGTTTATATTCAAGAGTAGCATTGGTGCTACGATATCCGAAATATCCAAATAAAGTGTTTTGACTTTTATTTAACTTTATTTTTACCTAACTTTGTTCTATTCATTTGTTTGATAGAAATGGCAAGGAGTCCATATTTTATTAAGAACATTGATAACATGAAGGAGACACTTAAACTTGTTGTCAGGATTATCGATCTTTGGTTTGTCAAAACTAAAGACAAAGCTGAACAGGCTGAGATGACTATAATGGATAAGAATGTTGGAATACTAATTTCACTACCATTTCCTATCTAATTTTTAATATCAATATACATTTTCTTAGTTGGTTCTTCTGCTTTCATGGACCGATAAAATACATGTCATTGTGAAGAAAAAAGGAACAATTAAACACATGGAAGCTTATGCTTAAGGAGAATCAAACTTATATGATGCATAACTTTAAAATTGTTCCTAATGAAGGACAATACAAAGTTTGTTTTCACCCTTATAAATTAGTTTTCACAACCGTCACCACTATTATTGAGCAAGAAATTGATGATATTCCTTCTAAGTCTTATGAATTTGTTAAGTATGATGATATTATTGTTGGAAGTTATCAACATTATCTCTTGATTGGTAATCCTTTTTTTTTTTTTACTTTACCCCATTTTTTTGTGCTTCCATTTAGTTGTAAATTACATTTTTCCCTTTGAATCTTCTAAAAGTGTGCCTGTTAATTGATTTCTGTTTTTTAAACATTATGAATAATTGATTTTTTTGGGATTGATTTTCTTGAGTAGATGTTATTGTTATTTTGCATGAGATAACTTTCCACCAAATAAATAGTAACCCAAAAAGGATATCTTTCACCATGAAAGATCAAAGGTAATTGAACTATATTTGTGTTGCTTCTATCTTTAGTTTAACTCAATTAAGTATTATATAATTAGTTATGTTTATTATTGGCAATGATCAAACGGTTATGTGTACTCTTTGGGGTTACTGTTATAATTTTGCTAACAAATGCTAAAATCAAAGACTCTCAAGGTTAATTTTTCAAATCTTGATCTCTTCCTAATTTCCTTTAATGTTATTGTCAGATTACTTAGGTACCCTTTCTAACTATTATTGTAGGAATTTACCCAACATCGATAAACAATCCATGACAAGGTTCAAAGTTTTTTATTAATGATTCACTATCTGGAATAAAGTCATTTAGAGAAAGGTTTAGTATAGTAATTTTATTTTAGATAGATTTTCTTGATGGAAAAATTAATAGTCTTCACATATTAATTAAAAGCTAATTATTGTTGGATTATAGAACTGGTGTTAGATTACCTATTGGTGTTCCAGCACTAAACTCTTCAACAAAGGATCAAAGTCTTTCCCAATCTTCTGGATCATCTCAGTACTCAGATAAAGACAAATTCTTCTATAAAGCTGAAATCAAGAGTCTAGCTCAAGTCAATGAGGCCAGAACTGTGCATAGTCCTTTATGCTTCTCTTTTTTAAATAAATATGCTTATTAGATTAGGAAATTCCATTCAATATTTGTTTTGGGTTGATCTATTAGTTTTCTTTTTTCTCAAAATTGTAGGATATCATATGCGCCACTATTGGGACAATTGGAAAAATAAGTGTAAACAATCAGGGGTGGTGTTACCCAGCTTGCAATAGGTGTAACAAAACTACTTCAATCCTTGATGGCCCATTTACATGTTTGTATGGAAAATACAATGACAAAAGTCTGTTAAGGTAATTTGCTACTTACACTTGCCCATTTATTAATTTTCTTAATTTTTTTTCCCATTATCATTTTCCTCTTGTATTTTTTTCCCTCTAATACATTTTGCTAATTTAAGGTTTCTCCCTTATTCTATGCAATGGATAGGTATAGGCTGGAAGACATAGTATATCATAACAAACATAAATCTAATTTTGTTTTATGGGATCAACAATGTTTGCAACTTATAGGGAAGACTGCTCAAGAAATAATTCAAATGATGTTTGATGTAGGTCACTCAACAACATGATTACTTATTAATTCTCACTTTTGATTATGTCATGATTCACTAAATCTTATCTTTTTGAATTTGTGTGCTCAAGGGTGGTGATAAAAATGTTAATATCTTTCCAGACCCACTAGATAATGTCTTGGGTCATAACCCAAATACAAAAATTCATTTGTACAGAAAAAAAATATCTAATGACCCCACTTAATGACAACTATTTTGGATTTCATTTCAAACCAGGAGGTATTTGACCATTAACGCCTTATACTGTTGTACTTAACCTATTTACTAATATAATGTTCTTTTCCAATCCATAATTACAAGATACATCTAAGTCTCATCCATGACCTTCAAATGAACATGATTCTGTCAAAAATGATATAGCGAGTTATCATTATTATCTATACTTATTTTTACTATGGAGTATTTATAAATACTTAATTTTATTATTATCCAACAATAACCATCAGTTAATGCTGATCATGATCCAAACTATCATCTACACAGTACTTCTCATGTTACTCATGTGAAACGTGGTTCAGAGGAGGACTTGCCAGAAGATTACCTTTCTAAAGAATTGATAACAACTCAACAATCAACTACTAAGTGTAAGAAACAAATAAAAAAGGACTGAACTATTAAATCTATTAGTTTTTGTTTAGTAATATGGTTCTAAGTGTAGTAGTTGTCATGATTTTCTTTTGCTAACTAAGTGTTGATCCATAGCAATGAAACAACTTTCACTTACTTACACCTAATAGACACAACTAATTTAAGGTATTATTATATAGTCTTTTATAGTTTTAAGAAATTATAATATGATATTGAAATTATTCAATCAATACAAAAATCAACATTATAATTAAATTATGTGAGGATAAAAATGTATATCCAATAATTTATTCACTCAATGTTTGTTTTATTGTTAGTGTGATAAGATGCAAAATGATACTATGAAATGAACTTAGCGTAGGAAAGGCTACTAGTGTAGTTGCTGAAATAGGAGATTAATGTGTGAATATTAGTAACATTAGTAATTTTGCAAGGTGATGGCTTAGTAGTGACATTGGGTTCTATTATCCTATGGAGTATGAAACATGATAGGATTTTAATTAAGTGTTACAGATTTTAGGAATGATATTTTATTTTTTCTAATCTTATGTTGTTAGAACATCTGATTTCATATGCATTACAAAAAAAATGACTATTTTTATTATATAAATAAATTTTTTTGCAATAAGAATTCCGCACACAAGATGTTCCACAAAAGCCTATAAGCTTTCAAATACTATATAACCTTGGCAGAGTGCATAAGCTTTTATCTACGTAATCTTGATACAAGAAAGAGGACAAAATATGATCTATGAAATAATATGATAAAATTTTAATTTATAATATAATAATATAATCATTATTTTAAAATAACATACACAACTACCTTATTATTCCAAAATGAAATAAACCTAACACAAATTATGTAAGCCCGTGAGTATGCACGGTTTCTACACTAGTTTATTCTAACAATACTTAATTGGCAACACTTCCTTCTAATAAAAGCAGGACCCCTCGACCTTCTTGTATTACAGCTAGCTACAGAGGTTCAAATTCGAACAATATCAACCAATCTAACAAAAGTTGAAAACCTAAGCAGAAATAAAAATAATTAAGTTATGTGATTCGATTTATTTAAATTCAAATATGAAAATCAATACAAAATAAAAATTTGTATGTATGCTTTTAAAAGCTTTTTTTTTGTTAAAAAAATATATTATTTTTACTTACTTTAAAACTTTTTCATTGTACAGAAAGGTAAACTTTATTTTATCCGTTTGAGACATATTATTAAATTCACATTCAATTTGACATTACATTTAGAATTTAAGATTCATATTTTAGTTTTTTATTATTAAATTTATTAAATCGATAATCTAAATTTTTTAATAAATTATTAAATATTTATTTTATTTATTTTAATAAAATTAATTTTCTATAAAGATTATAGCAAAAAAATAAAAATTAATCTAATTTAGATTTGATTGTATTGAATCAAATCTTTTAGAGTCTTCTCACATGTAACATGTTCAATGCTGTTTAAATAAATAACTCACTTTATGTCACCTTAATTTTAAACAGTTTAATTAATTTTTTTCAATAGATATTTCTATTAATAAGTTGTTTAATTCATAAATATTTTATTTTTCTCTTCTATATTTAATACAAAATTAAACAATTTATGAACAATAAATTTTTATATAAGTAACTCTCTTAATTTTAAGCAACTCAATCATATATCAAACATCAAAATAATATTTTTTGTTAAACAATCCATTAAGTAACTCCGTTTGTAGATGTTATTAATGGTTGTAAAAACAATGTGTATTTCTTACTTTTCTTAATGTCCTGTTGAACGAATTTAGATATGAAATTTGAATCAAACATTGGAAACTTATGTCGTTCAAAAGTTATTTTAAAGTTATGTACCAATAAAAAAGAGTTAGAAATATAATTTTAGAATCCAATCCCATAAAAATTTAATATAATTAAAATTAATGATTTTCAACTGCTAACTCTTATCATTTTGGTCGGTATGAAATATAATTTCCAACATCATTCTAACAATGTAGGAGTTTTTCTCTCTATTTTGCCACTCTCATTGCAACACCACTATTATCTGTCATTCATTCTAGTAGCCACCATTATCCCTATAATTATTGCATGTTAGATTTAAATATATAATTGGTTTCAGTGTTGTGAAAATCGGTTCGGTTCGGTCTGTCGACGAGAATCGGTGTTATCCCCGAGCTGGGTTAGAGATTAGACCCACTATGCATCTGGCCCTATTTTGTCCAGTGAAACCCGGCCGGTTTTATGAGTACCCGGCGACTTGATCGAATTTTGGATCCCGGATCGGTGAAATGTTGTCTGTTGTTGCTTGTCTCCTTCACCCTTTACTTGCTTGTCATCGTCGAGCTTTCATGTCGTTGTCGTCGCACCTTCACTCCGCCGCCATCGTGCCTTCGCACACTCCGTCTTTGTTGCTCTCCTCCGTCGTGTCTACATAAATTCCTGGAAGGGGTCAAACTTCTTGGAAGAGAAGGCAGAAGATGGTAGTAGACTAGCAGGAAGAGAAGAGGTGCAGCAGGAAGGAGGGCGCAATAAGAAGCCAGGAAGAGAAGAGGTGCAACCAGGAAGAAGAAGAAGGCGCAACATCCAACACGAAAAGAAGAATATATATAGTGGGTATTAGGATTTTTTCCTTATTTGGGCCTAATATGGACCAGATCCACGATGTTGCTTTCTGTAACTCTTTTATTGTTTTCTGTAGTTTCTATTTTGCATTTCGAAATAGATTTTGGCTCATTTTGTTTATTAAAAACTAGATTTGTGTTTTAATTTAGATAGTTGTTATTTACACTCTTTTTATTATCAATACATTTGTGCTATCAACTTTAATACTTCAATTGTTATTTTGGATTTTTGAGTATGGAATTATGGATGATTTTTCTTAATCAAATAATGTTAGTTATATACATATATATAATATAATTTTGAATTTTTTAATATAGATCGGATTAAATCAGACCAAATATTAGCTCACCAATTGGATAATTGACCCAATGACTCACTACCTCGATTGGATCATTGGCCGGGTCGAATTTTGTAACACTAATTGGTTCTTTAATTTTTAATAACAGTTTAATTGAATCCTATAATATTAAAAAGTCCAATCAAATTCTTTAATTTTTTAAAACACTACATTTGAGTCACTTAATTATTTAAAAGTTCAATTAGATCCTTTAATTATTTAAAACACTGCCATGAAGCCCCTTTCGTGCAAAGAAATATATAAATTTTCAAAGAGATTTCTTAGATTGAAGTGTTTTATACAATTAAAGGATCTAATTGAACTTTTTAATAACCGAGAAACTCAATTAAACTTCTATAAAATAATTAACAAATAATTGAACTTTTTAATAATTAAGAAACTTAATTAAAACTTTTGACCGATTAAAGAATTTGATTGAACTTTTTAATAATTGAGGGATCTAATTAAATTTTTAATTATAATTAAGAGATCAAATATATAATTAAATCTTGTTGTTGTTATTATCACTACTCCTAACATCATAATTGTAATTACTGTCAACATCAATTGTTGTTGGTACCACACTCCTTATTCAATAGAGAGTCTGGAGTGTATAAAAAAGAGAGTCAAATTTTTTATATAATTATTTAAATATCTAATTTCTAATATATAATTATTTTAAGTGAAAAATAATTATTTAATAAATAATAAATTTAAATTTTATATTCAACATAAACTTGAAACTGTTATATAATACATATAATAATTTCACAGTAAAAAAGAAAAAGTTGTAATCAACTAATCAATCTAGAACAAGAGATGTTTATGATATAGATAAGCCATGTGGTGTTGCCGACAATAAGTTTCTC
Organism: Glycine tomentella; assembly: GCA_007407185.1. Taxonomy (NCBI): domain Eukaryota; kingdom Viridiplantae; phylum Streptophyta; class Magnoliopsida; order Fabales; family Fabaceae; genus Glycine; species Glycine tomentella. The sequence continues at coordinate 182,989 of PYAF01005714.1, forward strand.
CAATTTCCTTTTTATTTCTCTTGGATATGATCATTTACATTTAATAAAATTTAATGTTAATTTAAATATTATTTTAAATTTGACATATCTTTATATTAATAAGCATGCAAATAAACTGTCTTCATTTAAATCATTTTGCTTCACTTTTAAAACTTGTATTTCTTTAATTCATTATTTAATAAAATGGAATTCTAATTTTCGACAATCATTATATCTTGTATTACACTTTTTCTTTTGTTAAAATACTTGATTCCACAATTGTTTAATAATAATCATACTTTTGGTAACAATGATATTTTGTATTTTCATATATATTTAAAAAAATTTACTGAAATTTTAAAATATATGCACATGCAATGTAAAAAAAAAACTTGTTAGTTGTATAATTATATATATATATATATAAAAAAACTGATTAAATTATATTGTCGCAATTTTTTCCCAATCCACCCATAATTTATTGCTCATTCTCCTTTGATTTTATTGAAGTATTGAAAGAAGATTTAATGCTCAAGTTCTTCAAATTTTATTTAAGTGTTGAATTGGATTCTTATATTTTTTAAAAATTCAATTAAATCCTTAATTTTTTTTTTTAAATGCCTCAATGTTATCCTTTCGGACCAATCGGAGTTAACACGTTAAAAAAGGTTTACAGACTCCATCTCTTCTCCTTCTTCGTTGAAACGCCGACGATCCCAACCTAACACCGCCGCACCACTATCAAGTTAACACCATCTCCTCCGAAACCAGAAACCCCATAGCCAAACACGTAAGCGCAACAAACCCCATCGAAACATATGTATGTGTGTTTTGTTGTTATTGTTGGTGTTACGGATGTGATCCCATATCCTCCCCATTAATGAACCCGAGCAATCAGGGATTCCCCTTTATGACGCAGGAGCAGTTACCGGCCGATAATCCTTGATCCTCGCTACAGGCATAAGGGGAGAGGACCCGTCGGCTGCAATCACGGAGACAGAATGCCTCATCTCCGGTCCAGACGAAAGGTTATAAGGCAAAGAGATTCACCGGTGAAAGGTACGCATAATTGACTCTGGCCCTCCTCTCTCAATTTCACACGGCACACACAGCACCCCCATTGCTCCCGTGTCCGTGATCTCGTCTTCTGTCGTTGGTCTGATCACCATAGACTAACCAGGAAGAGTCAGGTCCTACATACAAACACCACCGGTGATACCACCGGACATCTCTGTTATCACATAACAGAACAGTTGGTGATGGTTTTCTCAGTGGCTGCAGCTTTTACGGTGGTGCGGGAAAGAAAATGAGGGGTAAAACAGAAACCCGAGATTTTTAATCGTCATTATTTTTTAAAATTTAATTTTTAGATAATATGAATTTTATTTTAATTTTAATTAAAATAACGGTTATAATTGCTATTATTCGTAAATTTAAACTATCAAAACTTATTATAAGTTAATGGTGTTAGTTCCAAATCTCCAATTGAATGGAAAGTACAACATTGAAATATTTTAAAAATTTGAGAACTTAATTATTTTTTAAAAAAATATGAAAATTTAATTGAATATTTTAATAAAATTTGAGGATTAAATTCATCATTAAGCTGCCTGAAAAAGATATATAAAAAAGGAAAACAAGTAACGATTTGTTTTTTTGTTGAGAGAAGGATTCTTTTATTCGTTTTGCTTTGTAGTATTGCAAAAGTGGACGCTATTCCGATCATTAAACAATTAACTGATTAAGCATAAGAATATTAGAAAGACTTACTTTAATTCCTTTTAAATTAATCGCAAATTCTCTCCTTTTTTCTTTCTTTTTCGTTTAAAATAAAGCATTGGAAATATGTTTCATGCACTACTCAATGCATAAATCAGTTAGTGTGAAATTATTCTTATTTAATAAAAAAATTTCAAAATTTTATAATGGTCGCATGAACAAGATTTTTTTCAATAAAAAATACATAAAAATATATGGTGTTTTGCATTTCTCTCTCTCTCTCTCTCTAACATTTAGGACATGTTTAAATAATAAGCTTATATAAGTATTTTTATGAAAGAAAAAATAAAAAGAAAAAAATAAAATAATTTTTTCTACAAATTAAAAATTATATTTTAAATTATATAAAAGAATAATTGGTACAAATTAACTTAAATATAAGTTAAGTTAATTTTAGCTATAAAAAACATTATTTTTTATTTCCTTAAATGTTTCCCTAAGAAGTTTATCAAACATACTGTTAACATATTTTGGTTCAGCATATAGTATACCCCGTGCTTTCTTACGTTCGTTCAGTATCATTACATCGCTTTGCACTTTCTTTTTTACATTAAAGTTTATGCTAAGAAAATATTCTCTTTATTTAAAGTCAAATAAACACAATAATTTTGATAAAAATATTAAAAAATAAATGTTATTTATTAATAAAAATCTAAAAATTTAAACTCAAATCATACTGTTAATTGTCACGAGTGGAACTTAAAGAGATCAACAGTAAGTCAACACGAAGATGCTCCCGTAGGTCCTCTATCGCAATAATTTAATTTGATATATTATATTATATAATATGCGTGTGTAAAAAATAAACTAAAAAAATATAGACAAAATGACTTTTGTAAAAAAATAAAGATAAAAAAGAGATAACGAGGATGGTAAAAGTATACCGACAAAGATAATTTTTAAAGAGTAAATGCGTGTGTATTTTGTCCGCTTTATTTTTTAACTATTGAATTTGAAATTAAACTCACTTACATACTGAAGAGTGTTCCTGTTAATAAGTGTCATTGATTTGAACTATTTTTGACTTTTTGCTTGACAATAGAAATTCATGATAGAATTTCCTGTTAAACAGATCATCTCCATTTATTCTTATTACTATTATTATTATTTGACTAAATTACTAATTTAGTTCTTTTATTTATTTATTTGATCCTTCTTTTAATAAAATGTTTAATTTAATTTCTTAGTTTTAAAATATTTAATAGGACCCTTTTTTGTATTTAATTTATTTCTTTTTTAAAAATGTTTCAACACATCGGTCTAAATTGAATGAAAATGATCACATTGAAGATTTTTTTTTTAAAAAATAAGAGACTAAATTGGATGTCTTATTAAAAGAGTGATCACATTGAATAAAATAAATAAATAAATAGATTAAGTACAGGACATAGTTACAACTCATAACCGAGGACAAACAGATGCTTTCTTAGTAAAAGACATCTTTCATGAATGCAGGTAGGGTATGACAACACAAATGGGATCAACGCCCACTCTGAATAATCAATAACCCCGAATGCAACAAATTGAGCAAATGCAATCTTGAACAAATCTCATCTATTTTTTTTTTTTATTATTTAAAAGGGAGGGAGTTGGCATCAAAAGCAAGAATAACATCTCAATTAGGTTGACGCCACCCACGCCAGATCCCACACCAGAGCCAACCCAAATTTATTAATGAAAGGAAAGAAGAGTTGCAAAAAGACCATGGGAGACTAGGCCAAAATCTATGTCAAGAAGAAAATCTTTACTCAAGTAATTCTCTAATGTTACAGTGGGCGGATCTAGAAAATAAATTAAGGGGATACTCAAATCTTTAAGAAAATATTTTTATGTCTGCATATTTAGTGGCGGAGTTCGGGGGCAGTGCTTCCAAAAAAAAATTGTAAAATAATTTAAATCAACATTTTATGTACAAAGTTATGAATTCACTTAAAATTATATATGTATATAACTAAAATTATTTAATTAAGAAACTTAATCCATAATTCTATACTGAAAAATCCAAAATAACAATTGAATTTAATAACACAAGTAAAATGTATTAATAATAAAAAGACTGTAAATAGCAACTACCTAAATTAAAAAATTCAAAAGCTCATTTTGAAAATGTAATATGAAACTGCAGAAAGAAAAAATGTGGGTATGAAAAGCAAATTAGGCCCAAATATGAGAATCAACTTCTTTTCTCCTCCTCTTCCCAGTGTCTGCATTTTCTTTCTGGTTTCCGGTTTCGCTGTTCGTTTTCTCTACAGGTTCCACCAGCCACTCTGGTCCATATTTAAGGGGGGGCACTGCCCCCCCAAACTTCAACGTAGATCCGCCCATGACGGTGATTGTCTTTCCTATAAATATGAGTAGCTTTGAAAGTGATGTTAGACGCTATGTGCATGAAGTTGGTCCTCCCAGTTAAAAGATTCTAGGGAACTATAGAATCCTCCTTTCTGTAGTAAGCTTGCACTTTTTGGAATCATGCATGAATTTTTGACATAAATAATACAAAAAAATTTATTATTTACCCAAATGATATAAGTCAACTATTATTTACATCCATCTTATAAATTATTGTTCACAAGTGAGAAATTGGTTCCCCCCAAACCGATTTCTCACTCTCTTTTTTTCAATTTTAAGTTGCGAAATTGGTTCTTTAGGAACCGATTTCATAACGTGTTATTTTTTTTAATTTAGTGTCAATCAAACTGACACTAAATACATTTTAATGATCAAATTCACAAGCATATTTTTTACTCAATTTAGCATTGGCTAAGCTGAGACTTAACCTTTCACTATTTAATTGTATTTCATTATAAACTTTGTAATTATAATATCTCTTTATTTTTGTGATTTTTGACATAAATAATACAAAATAATTATTATTTACCCAAATGATGCAAGCCAACTATTATTTACATCCATGATACAAATCATTGTTCATAGGTGAGAAAAAGGTTTCTCCCAAACCAATTTCTCACCTCTCTTTTAATTTTTTATTATTTTGGCGTTAAGAAATCAATTCCCGAGGAATTAATGCATTGTTGTGGCAATTCATATGACAAAAATGCAGTGCTCGATTAATTAATGCATTGTTTACTGTTCATTCAAGCAACAACAGTAAACTGACATAATATGACATAATTAACAAGGGCAAGAAATTAATGTCGTCTATGTCCACCAGTTCCACATCTGGGTGGTTGCCTGTTTCTTGTCAGATTTCAACATACTTTATCATGTAGTTGTGGTTCAACTTAATCATCAGGAACAACAACTGGTTCTTCCTGCACGAAGTCATTAGGGAAGAACTGCTGACAATACTTTGGTGAAAGGATGCAAACAAAGGTATGAGCATACTTTGCATGTATGCATAAGCAGACTCCAGTGCGAGAAGATCTGTACCCATTAAATTGCTCATAAAGTCTTCTTCGCTTGCACTAAAGAACTATAGATTATACCTAGAATCTTGTTGATGATGAGGTTGTGGCATGAATTCATATGATTAAGCATGTGGTGGTAGTCCTTCATCATGCATGTTGGCAGCCACTAGTGGACTTTGCTATGGAGGATGTTGTTTAGTTTCCATGTCTGGAGCTGAACAAGATGTCGTTCCAACATTGGGATAAGTTGCAAATTGTATAAGGCAAATTTTAGAATTTGCTCTGTACCAATTCATATAGTGACTCATATGTTCAATCTTTCCTAGAATTGGTTGGCCGATTAACAAATATTTGTGTCTTTCCTTCCAATTTGAAATCCAATATTGATGTTTCTCTGCCCAATTTGTGTCACTATGTCCTCTCATGTCAGTATGATGAACTTTGTCAAAATTATGCGGTGGATCTAGTATATATTGAAGAAGTTCAAGTTGGAGCATGACCCTGTCAGTTTAATGTCATACTACCACTGGAAAACAAGTTAAAGCTACACAAGACCTCCATATTTTGGAATCTGTGTATGCATTTTTTGGTAGAAATGACTCTAAACCTCTGTAAGGCATCTAGTGGAATTGAAAAATTAATTTGTTAGTTATTTAAAAAAAAATTAAATTGACATTTGAATTAAAAAAACAAAAAAAAACAAAGGGTTCAACCTCCTCGTTACGCATGTTGTCGAATATTGACTTGTAGCCGATGACATCATCACATGGAATTTTAGAAAATCATAAGCCTCTACCGCTTCAAGTAGTCAAATGTGATATGTTACTGTCAAATACATTACTGAGAAATGAGCTTTGTTTCAGTTAGAATATTTTGTTTACCTACTTGCAAGTGGATGTGACGGTTGGCGCTCCACCCTTGGTTGAATGAATGACATGTGATACCATGCCCAAGACTGTAACAATAGTATACATCCTCCCATTTTTTGGATGTGGGATAAATAGCCCTACGCATTTCTATGTACTAATGTGCTAAAGATGTCGAACCCCAGCTGTAACAGCCAGCCCGATCAAAATATGCTAATAGGGGAAGATACATCAGGTGAAATTTGTTCCCTGACTTGTCTAGCATCAACACCCACCAATCAACCCTAAAATGTATGCCCTACAATGGTTATCTGGTTGTTGTGGTGTGGGTTCTGCTGGAAGAGTCAGCATGTGTTCTTTTAACCATTTTAGTTTAAGTGTTGATCTCTAGGGGAACAACACCTATATATTTTGCGGACATGTGTTCCCAATCATAAAATGTTGGGTTAGTAACTGGTCTACTATCAACGCGTAAACCCAGTTGTAGAGCAACATCTTCAAAGGTGATTGAGCATTCACCAACAGGAAGACGAAACGTGTGTGACTCAGGTCTCCACCTTTCAACCAAAGCAGTCACTAAAGGGTCATCAATTTTAACTTATATGAGCTTTGCAACATTTGAAAACCTAGCTTAAACGAACAAAGTTTTAATTTTGGGACCTGGAGAAGGCATTACCTGAGCATATGACTGGATTACATCATTTGTTACCTGAAAAAAATAAAAATAATAACGTCATCATTTTCACTCATAACATAATTAACATTCAATTAAAGAAATGTATTAATACTTCTCCAGATCTACGAAGGTGTTGTTTCCAAAGAAGAGGACCAGTTGTAGATGTCATTGTTTTGATGCTAATGTCAAGAAGAACTTAAATAGAGATATATGAGAAACAAAGAAAGTGAGTCTGTGAGTTTGTGTATATGATGGCAATACATGCAATGTATTTATAGGAAAAATGTAATAGTAATACAACTCACTTGGCGATATCTAGGTTGTTTATTTTGTCGGTGAAATCTTGCCCTTCAATGATATCTAGGCCGTTGGTTTTGTCGGTGGCATCTTGACTGTTTATTTTGAGGTGTTTGTCACAAGCCATTAAACATTATAAATATGGTCTGCCATGAAACAATCTCATCCATCACCTTAACCAGAAACCTTTTTGCAATTGTATACTCTAAACCCTAAATCATGGTTTCGTCTTCATTCAATTCAATTGTGTATTATGATGACATCACCATAACAACTAAATATGGTTCAACGTTTGTAAGTGGTTCACCAAAGATCATTCAACTTGACAACAGAATGTCATTTGGTGCCTTGTGGCAGGCTATTGGAACAACATTAGTCTATTAAATGGTCAAGTGGTGAAGGATATACATTTCTGTTTACTTGTATTATTTGTTGGTGATTGTAGCAAGTACACGACATGCATGTTGCATGATAATAAGGATGTAATGACTATGTTTTTCATGTACGCAAAAATCTCAAAGCTAACATGCCTAGAGTTGTATATTACCACCACGGACCAACCCACACAAATATGTGCACATCTACCACCAATTTCTACCAGCTCTTTCAATTTTGAGGGTTTGGATGAATACTTCGCTTAAGCAATGAATCTTGAATCAAGTTTTGAAGACCCCCCCCCCCCAATTTATTTGAGTAAATTTTATTATTTAATAATTTGTATGACTCATATGTGTGTTTTTCATTGTTGTGTTTTTGAGTTGTCGTCATCTATGTTTTAATGCCAAAAGTTTTAAGAATTGATTAAAATCTTCAAGTGTTAGTAATTTTTTCTTCATTTTTTCCTATTTGTTGAATGCATTTAAGAGCCGAATCGTGACCCGAGAGTTGTCTTAATGACTTTAATGACCTGAAAACTATGGGAGTAAAACATTATTTTGACCAAAACACATGATACAAAAAATAATCTAATTGACAAACGTTGCCCTCATGGATTGAAATCTTGAAGTCTTAGTAATTTTTCGTATCTTTTGCCACTTGATTCATGCATTTGAGGGCTGAATCGAGACCCAATAGTTGTCCTATTGGCTTTATTGACATGAAAAGTATGGGGATAAAACATTATTTTGACTAAAAAACCTGATACAAATAACAACCTAAATGATAAAAGTTGCCCTCATGGATTGAAATTTTCAAGTCAGTAATTTTTTTGTATCTTTTGTCACTGGGTTCATGTGTTTGAGGGCTGAATCGAGACCTGATAGTTATATTATTGGATTTATTGACATGAAAACTACTAGAATAAAACATTATTTTGACCAAAACAACTGATACAAATAACAATCTAAGTGACAAAAGTTGTCTTCGTGGATTGAAATTTTCAAGTCTTAGTAATTTTCCGTATCTTTTCCACTTGGTTTATGCATTTGAAGGCCTAATCTAGACCCAATAATTGTCTTAGTGACTTTATTGACATGAAAAATATGGTAATGAAATATTATTTTGACCAAAACACCTGATACAAATAACAATCTAAGTGACAAAAGTTGCCCTCGTATCTTTTGCCACTTGGTTCATGCACTTCTTTTGTTTCATTTATAGGTCAAATTTATTTCAAACCCTTATCCACTCAAGTCAAGGAAACCAATGCTTTCATACCCTTATTTACTCACTATGGAAATCCAAATAATTTAAGACCCTTATCTACTCACGTTAGGGAATCTAATGTATTTCAGCCTCTTATCTACTCATGTCAGGGAATCCAATTAATTTGAGACCCTTATCTACTCACGTTAGGGAAATTAATGAATTTTAGACCCTTATTTACTCACATCAGGGAATATAATGTGTTTCAAGCCCTCATTTATTCACCCTAGGGAATCCAATGCTCCAAACCCTAACCCTAACCCTTACCCTAGGTCACAATCCCTTAACTCTGACCCTTATATATAGAACTCAAATCCACCTTCGTTGAACACATCCATACTACACTTCCTTACTCTTTTACTTTCTTCAAAGTTTGAAAACACAAACCCTATGTCATATTTGTTTCTCTATTATTTGTCTATTACACAAAATGTCATCCTCATCTGTCAAATGGTTGGTGCACTACGATGGTGAAATCATCAAAACAAATGAAGGGGATCCTTTTCAAATCCCCAACCCATTGTTCTTTGAAACAAAGCGAGGCCTCACACTTGAGGCCTTGAAAACAAAAATCCACCAACTCTCTTGTCTTCAACCATTGAACCAAGTACGCAATATTTCATTCTAATACCCACAAGTAGTGGGGCGCAAAATGCTAAAATTTAGAGCAGTCCAACTTGTTAACAACGAAGATGTGAAATGTATGATTTCATTTGTTCACCAAACTAATATTCTTCGATGTCACGAATTGTATGCAAACATTGACCCCAATACAGTTCTCACCCCAAACCCTAAACCAAAACCTTGTCAACCATAATATTATCCTCCATCCCATTATTCACAATTACCATATGCTACCCGACACTTTACCTTTATCCACATTTTTAATATGTATTGCATTGTTCAACAAAAGAGGGAAAGAAGCCGTAACAATGTTTGCTGTGGCAAATAATGAACACTTCACACTTAACCAAGAGGGGGGTGAATTGGTTAGTCTTGGTAAATTAAAATTTCTTTGATGAAAATCAGAGTTTTAATGTCTTTTGGATCTTTATCACAAAACCATTGAAAATATTTATCCAAGATCAATCCAAGACTTGTTATGCTTTAAGAACAAACACCCAAAATAGAATTCACACAAGAAATAATCAATTTGCAGAAGATAAATCACAACACAAGATTTATACTGGTTCACCTCAAAACCTATGAGGCTACATCCAGTTTCTTCTACTCAACACTGGAGTAGAGTTCCACTATTGCAAATATTATTCTTACAAGCAATTACAAGCTTCTCTTCATCAACCCTAGATGAAGTTCAGAGATCTAAAACCCTATTAGATCCTTAGAAGCCACACCCATACTGAGAACACTACTCAGTTGTCCTTGGAGAAACCCTATCTCCTTTGGAGAAACACTATCTCTACTTGCAAGAAAACCTTCTTACAATAGAGTCAACAATTACAAAGTTACTGAAGAAAACTAAACATTCACATAGAGCTAAGAAAGAATTCACTTGATGATCCAAGAATGAAATGCATATGAATGAAAAACCTCAGGTTGAATGCAAACCAATTATGCAGAAGTGCTTTCCTAAGCCTTTGTGACAGAACAAGCTTACTTCACTAGCACCTTAGTGACCCATGAATGAATCAATGGAAGCAAGACTCAATGAACCCATAATTTGCCTTTGTGAAACCTTAGAAAGCTCAGAATATCGAAAAGTTTAAGTTCAATCTCAATCTCTGTTGGTTATTGATCACAAAAGGCAAGGATTCAATTTATAGTAATTTTCGTAACGGAATTAATCGATTAAAAACGCTCCCCACGCTCCTGTAATCGATTAAACCGACCTTTGGTATGCTCAGGAGTTCAGTAAACAGGTCAAATAATCGATTAAACCGTCGCGTAATCGATTAAACCAGACTGAGCAAAAAATTGTTTATGTATACTAATCGATTACGGTCTGCAGTAACCGATTAAGCCAGACCTATGTACAAATGATGTTTATGAAAGATGATCGATTACATCCCTTGGTAATCGATTAAGCCAGTGTGAGTGCAAAACATGATTTGAACTAAATAATCGATTACAGTCAGTAGTAATCGATTAAGCCAGAGTGACTGTATTTTCCAAACAAGCATGTAATGGATTACGGTACTATAGTAATCGATTAAACCAGTTATAAGGCTAATTTCTAAGTATGTTAAGATTCATGTAATCGATTAATCCGATGGAGTAATCGATTAAAGTGTTCATGTTTGATTTTCCAGAAAGCTTATGAACAAAATAATCGATTCACTTGAGGCAGTAATCGATTAAAGCAGTACTAGGCTGTTTTTCCAAAATACTTGGCTTTTTCTTAAGTTTCAAATCAATTACTTAAAATCAATATGATGCAATGC
>PYAF01005714.1:197599-246707 GCA_007407185.1 Glycine tomentella
AATCTATTAATAGTTTAACTTAGTCTATTAATCAATTTAAACACGTATTTTATATTCAATGTTGTAGATATGTGTACATAAGTTATATTCTTTTAAATTAATATATATATAAATTAGTAAACTAAAAAAATTGAAACAAATTGAAAAAAAAAACACATAATTGTTGTAAAAACAAAGGGTAACAAGAAATTAGAAAACTATTTTGAAAAAACAAAATTTAAAAAATCATATAAATAAATAAAAAACAAAAAAAATTTTGACCTACACTTTTAAAACAAATGCTTTTTCAATAACAAAGCACATGTGAATGAAAAAAGCATTTATGTTTTTAAAAGTATTTTTTTAATAAAAATAAGCAATTTTTATTTTTTTTATAATCAAATATAGGTATTTTGTGTTGACTTGGTCGATGCTAAGCTGTTTCGTGCATGATACTACATTGATATCAACCGTCTTTTGGATAAACCTATATTTAACGTCAACTTGGCTAATGCTAAATTTAAAAAATAACACAAGTGAAATCAAAAACCGATTTCACAACTTAGAAAAAAAAGAGGTGAGAAACATTAATTTGTATTATGGATGCAAATAATAATTGACTTGTATCATTTGGATAAATAATAAATTTTTGTATTATTTATGTAAAAAATTCACCATGCGTGTTTGGAAGAATTTAACAATTTATTTGAATTAATCTTTTAATATGTGTATTTTGGAAAGCTTAAAGAAGAAAATACTTTATTATATATTTATAAGTTGTTTTCAGCTGATTTCAATAATTTCTTTAAAATAACATTATGAGAAATACTGATCTAAATGAATATGATTTAGTTTTATTTTTTTATTATATAAACTACTTATACAAAAATAACCAAAGATAAATACTCATTAGATAAGTAGTATTTGATTAAATTATTTAGTCAAATGTACAATTTTGCATATAACTTGTGTATTGCTAGTGGTGCTCCGTGCTCTAATAATTGAGAGGGCATTTTACTAATGACATACACCACTTAATTAAGAGATATGTTGAGTTTTTAAGTTTTGGAAAGATAGATTATCAAGAATAATTTTTTATATCCAATAAATATTCTTTAATTTAATGAAATGATAGCGATAATTGACTAATGTGATAGAAAAAAAAATTAATAAAGTAAAAATAATATGATAACATAGTCCTTCTTATTTGTGCAACAACAGATATTTTAGAGCATCTTTAATGCTAGATCTTAGGGAGAAATTTTAAGTTAAATATCTGATCTTCCCTAGATCTAACAATGAAACATCCCTCAAGATCTTCATGTTGTAGATTCAGTTCTTGGGAAAGAACATTGTAGATCCGCACAATTTTCAAACACAAAATTATTATTCATCTGGTAACAGTAAAACACAGGGACAAAATGATAGAAAAAAATAGTTGGAATCACATAGGAAGGAGATGAAGAAGAACAAAAAAAAATCAACAATTGGAGGTCCAACAAAAAAAGCAAACCAACAAAAGATCCATGAAACAAATTAAAAAAAATAATACATACCGGAGAATGGGAAGGGAGGAAGAAGAAGTGTCGCATGGAGGAAGGGAAGAGGGAATGGGGGTCGCGTGGAGGAGGGGAAGGGGGAAGAAGAAGAAGGGGAGCCAAAAATAAAGAGGAAAAAAAAAGAGTGAGGAAGATGTAGAGGTGGGTGAGTGGGTTGGTCAGGAGAGATGAAGAAATGTGGGGAAAATAAGGAGGTGGGCGTGTGGGTGAGATAATCTGATGAGAGAAAGAGGAAGAAACTCTCAGTGAGGGTAAAAAAAAGAATGTTGCTCATCAAAATCATAGGTGTGTACAGTGAATGTTGACTACAAAATTTTACTATTAAGGAGTAAAATTTGTAGACTTGTTCAATTGTTATACACACAATGTTAGGTAATAATATTCTTTAAATTGTTTGAGTACACACAAAATTTCATTCTCATTCTTCATTTTTCAATCTCAATTCTCCAATCTCAATCTTAGTTAAATTATTTTTGCGCGATAGATCCAAATCAATTTGATTGACAAGCTTATATATTTTTTTCAAAATTACCACATGCATTCTTTGACCCAAAATTCACAAAATCGTTCTCATCCCCCCTTTTATTAACACCACCATCACCAAATTATTTTATGTCAAACACTCAAACCCCTTCCACTGTGAATTCTCAAAGTTCTCAAACATTTCCTTCGATCCCACCAAACAATCCTACCATGTTTTCAAATGATGAAGTTGGTTTGCAATTTCCACAATTTTCTACTTAAATTGGACTAGAAGATATAGTTGCTGAGCAAATAGGAAGCTCTTCTACAAAAAGGAAGCCTCGACTTGCCTTTGCAATTGAAGAAGATATGCACCTCATTAGTTCATGACTCAACATCTTAACCGATCCAATTGTTGGTGTTGGTCAAGCAAAAGAAGCATTTTGGTTGAGGGTCAGGAAAATTACAACAAACTACAAGGTGAACTATGCGAAAGAGCACTGAATTAACTGAAATCATGATGGTAAAAAATTAATCTGAGCATGAAAAAGTTCAACAGTCATTACAAACAAGCGGTATCATTGAAGAAAAGTGGTTGCATGGATAACAATGTCATACTTCATGCATATTCCATTTGGAAGGAAGTGATTTTGGTTTGGAACATGCTTGGCGACTTCTAAAAGATCAATCCAAATGGTTAGACCAATTTACTGAAAATGGCTTTAAAAGAATGAAGATTTTTGCATTTAGGACATATTCATCGTCATCTAATCCAGAAACACTGATAGAAGATTCTGAAGCTGACACATCATCTCCAATTGTCCGCCCAATGGGGTAAAAGGCAGCTAAAAAGAAAAGCAAGAGGAAAATGGTAGGAACATCTACCAATCATGTGGACTTGTCTGGTGTGGAGGAAACAATGAGGGAAAAAAATGTTTTCAACTCCAGACTAGCAGTATTAAGGGAAAAAGAATTGGAAAAGGAGTACCACGACATTCTAATGAAGGACACATCTACAATGTATGAAAGTCAACTCTAAGACCATCAAACATTTTGAAAAATAATTAGCTGTAAACTAGGTATGTAGTATTAATCAGTTAGGTAGTTTTAATTTGTTGTAATTGTCTTTTAATTTGTATTTTTAAGAATCTTGTTTGATTTATCTTTTTTTTTTAAAAAAAAAATTATAACCTTCTTTTAAGTTGTTCAATTTTTTTATTTGTGAAACTTTATCATTATAAAACTAGTTGTTGGATCATTAGTTGTTATAAAATTAGTCGTTGTAAAACTAGCTGTTGTATAATTTGCTATTTAATTGTTCGATTCTCATTCATTCTTGTACATTTTCTTCAAAAATTCTTTTTCTTTCACTCGTTTATGCAATCAATCGTTCAGACAGTGAATCCAAATAATGACTTTGATAGAGTTTGGAAACAAATTGTTTATGAAACACTTGACGATGACAATGATGAACAAATCATGAGCTACTTACATGTGATGCAACAACAATCAACATAGAAGGCCTAGAAGAGTGATTAATCGCAATTGGGAAGATGGACATCCACGATTGATGAATGACTACTTCTCAAAAAATCGGTATACACAGAGACTCAATTCTGACATAGGTTTTGAATGTGGCAACAATTGTTCATTTGAATTGTCAACGCTCTTAGTAATCACAATGGTATTTCCAAATGAGACATGATGTTGTTGGTAGAATGGGTCTTGTTAACTCCTTGGCAATTGCATCAATTTGTCCAAGTAGTAATTAAAACGGTAAGTCCGACTGTACTCGAAGTTTGTATTTTCTAATTTTAAGTGAATAATGAATTAAATTTGATATTTGTATAATATTGATGCAGAAATATAAAATTCAACATAAATAAAGATAATTAAGAAGATAACATTAAAGAGATAGAACACAATCACTCAGAGGGGTGAGTTTTTGGTTGATGCAGAATTGTGTGACGTTTTGGTGCTCAGTCTACCGAAACTACTATTGATGCAATGTTTGAGAATTTTTACCATTTAGCGTTATTCCAAGTATTATCTTCATCTGCTAACCTACCCTAATCATGATCTCTCATGTGAAAGAGCCTAAATGACCTAATATCACTCCTAATCCCTTAAGAGCTATATCAAATAATTTGCATTAAGAGTAAAAATGCATACTTTAGGCTGAATAATACAATTCTATTCCAAGATATGGATTACCTAGATGCTCTTTTCAGGTTCTTAGAATGTAAACATTTCCCAATGCATAAACCCTATAACACTACATCTGCATGGATGATCAGGCCACAAACATGACAATGAACTCAGAAAATGAACAATAATATCAAAATAACATTAAATATATAGTGATAATCATTACCTCAAGAGTGTTTTTGGTTGCTGAGCTCCCAACAATGGATGGTTTAGCCTCTCATTATCATAAGAGGCTTACAAATATAAAAATGGAACAAGAGGAATGGAAGAAAATGGAGGAAAAGGGTACCCAAGTAAGTGAATTTTCCCTCTATTTTGTGCCCTAGCTTTTGTTGTACATTGTAGTTCTAGTCTTTTGTGTGCTTCTTACTCACATCACCCCAAAACACTTCCTCAAATTTGGAATAATTTTGCCTTGATCAATAACAATGCTCTCCTATAACCTAAGTAGGGTACACATAATTGCATATGCTATTTAGTTCATGGTTCAAGAACTAGATTCATTCACAGTTTAGGCTCAAAAGGGGTGTAAGGGATTCAACATTTATTTCCAACAGGGCTGGCTTTTTGGCTAAGTGGCTGAAAATAAATTAACCAACAATGCCTTGATCATATCCACATCATGTATGCACTCAACAGTTCAAGAATCATGCAAAACCAATTGTTTTCTCGCAATTAAGATGCACACAACTCACATAGTAACGTGAAACATTTAGTTTTTCTTTCACAAGATTTTCTATCATGCAAACTAACTGACTCACTCACTCACATTCAATTCACAAAACCATCAATCAACAACAATATGTGCTCACTCAAAAATCAAAATTTCACAACATCGACAACCAGTACGCAATATCTCAATAATGCAATCAATTCAACCAAAACATGCCCAAAATATGTTAACTATCAGAATTAACCAAAACATGTCATCAAAATAAATTGTTTAACATGCAAGATGAAACAAAATGTAAACTGTAGAAAGAAAGTGTCATAAACGAAGAAAAATAAAGATAAGTCTAAAATAAGATGACCTTAGTCTTGGGTCGGCCATGGGTCCCAAGCTCCCTGAGTAGTTGGACCCTCGTCATTCTCTAGAAGCCATCTGCAAAAAAGGACAACACGATGAAAGGATAATAGAAAAGGGAAGAAAAAGTTAATTCATACGTGAAAAGAAACAAAATGGAATTGTGTAGGAAAGGCTCATGCACTAAGCGCACAGGTACCCGCTCGGTGCCCCCAAAAATAAAACAGGCACAGATGCAAGGTGGGCTTAGCGCAAAGTTTTGCACCAAGCCCAATTGGCATTAAATTTGGACATTGGTTTAATTGGGCTTAGTGCGAAAGACGTGCTTAGCTCAGGTGTCAACACAAAGTCAAAGATGGTGCACTCTCACGCTAAACCCAAAGAAAAATATATTTTTTAGTTATTTTTTGAAAGTGTGTGTTAAGCCTAGACTTGCATGCTAAGCCTAATTCGCATGATTAAAGTTCCATAGAGTAATTTGGGCTTAGCGCGCCTGTCCATCTTAGCGAGCACTACAGGCTTAGCGAGTTGCCCATGTGCACTTAGCCTGCACTTGCACGCTTAACTCAAATACGAGATATTTCAAAACAGAGAGTTCTTTGGGCTTAGTGCAAGGTTCAGGCTTAGCGCACACTTGTGAGCTAACACATAACAAAAATCAGATAGCAAACATCAACAACATCAACACACATATCAACCAGCACAAATATTAATAGAATCACAAAAGAAAAGAAAAAGTGTGGAAATCCAGGGTTGCCTCCAATAAGCGCTTCTTTAACGTCACTAGCTTGACGGGCCAAATGCCTTCAAGGTGGCATGAAGGTCACATAAAACACATATTCCTTGCATTTTTTCTTCTTAGCTAGAGACTCCGTGAAAATCATGTATCCATGAAATGACTTCCATATCATTGCAAGGGAAGTGTTGGTGATCAAGGAAAAATGACACTTAAGGATTTATCACGTTCTCCATGCCTTTCTTCCTTGCCAATCAATTGATGATGAGAGGTATTGACTTGGAGAGGACTTTCTTGTATGAATTTCTACTTGTGAACACTTCTCCCATTGTTGTTGTGTTCTCTCCTCACTTTTCTATTCTTTTTCTTCATCCTTTTCTCGTGAATCATGCTCTTCTACAAGACTCTCATGTGTTGTAACCTCTACAAAATTTTGTTTCTTTATGACCAAAAAATATATTTCAGCCACTTCTTTTACTAGCTAAACAACTTGAATCTCAAGATTTTGAATTGAGTTTTGATTGGCCTTGAAGCTAGCTTGGGAAGTTTCCATGAATTGTATCAACACATTCTCAAGATTAAAGAGTCTCTCTTCTTCGGTGTAACTCTTGCCCCCACTAAGAATTTTCCATGAAGTAAAGATGACAACTATCATCAAAATGCTTTCCTTCACATCACAATTGATTGGTTGTGGGTGACTGACCCTTATTTGCATGATTTAAGGATGCTCAGGCAACATCTCTAATTGGTTACTAAGAAGCCTTTGTTGTCTAAGCATACTACTCCAAATATCTTCCATGGATTAAGTTCTTGAAAGGTTTCACCCTACAAGCATAGACTCACAAGAGAAAGGTATTTTTTTTCTCTTTTTTTCCTCTTAACACAATTAACACAATACAACACAAAGAACTAGAAAACAAAAGACTAGATCACACAAATTAGCACAAGATAACACAATTTAGAAAATAAATCTAAAGAGTAAACGAATGAAGCTTAGATAAGTAGAAAAGGTGAAGTTTCCTAGTATTAAGACACATTAAAATTTGATATATACAAACAAGGTTTAAGAACTTATTACAAAACAAAATTTTTAGACAAAGAATCAAAGAATAATAATTGATGCTTAAAATGAGGGTATACAAACTATCGAGTACAAGGAACAAAGTCCCCGACAATAGTGCCAAAAACTTGTTAACTGCTTGGCAAGTGCACCAATTTGTTCAAGTAGCAATTAAAACGGTAAGTCCAAGTGTCGAGTCCACAGGGACTTTGACTGTGCTTGAAGTTTGTATATTTCTAATTTTAAGTAAATAATGAATTAAATTCAATATTTGTCTAATACTGATGCAGAAATATAAAATTTAACATAAATAAAGATAATTAAGCAGAGAACATTAAAGAGATAGAATACAAACACTCGAAGGGGTGGGTTGTCGGTTTATGCAAAATTATGTGACGTTTTGGGTGCTCAGCTTACTGAAACTACTATGGATGCAGTCTTTGAGAATTTTCATCATATAACGTTATTCCAACTATTATCTTGATCTACTAACCTACCCTAACCATGACCCCTCATGTGAAAGAGCCTAACTTACCTAATTTCACTCATAATCCCTTAAGAGCTACATCAAATGATTTGCATTAAGAGTAAAGATGCATACTTTAGGCTAAATAATATAATTGTATCCCTAGATATGGATTACCTAGATGCTATTTCCAGGTTCTTAGGATGTAAACATTTTCCAATGCATAAACCCTATAACATTACATGTGCATGGATGATCAAGCCACAAACATGAAAATAAACTCAAAAAAGGAACAATAATATCAAAATAACATTAAATAGATAGTGAGAATCATTACATCAAGAGTGTTTGTTGTTGAGCTCCCACAACAATGGATGGTTTAGCCTCTCATTGTCATGAGACACTTAAAATACAAAAAAGGAACAAGAGGAATTGAAGAAAATGGAGGAAAAGGGTCCCGAAGTGAGTGGTTTTTCTCTTTATTTTGTGCCCTAACTTTTGTTTTATCTGTCTGCCTTTTTGCATAGTGCTCCCCTTTTTTTTATCTTCAAAACACTACACAGTCATGTTTTTTTGACAATGACTGTGTGTGCTAAGTTTGAATGTGCACCTTAAGCCTGCATGTCAGTGCAAGCATCCATGTGCACGCTAAGCGCACATGCAAAGTCCAGCTAACTTAAGTGATCGTGGGCTAAGTCGCCAAATGTGTGCTTAGCACGCATGCACGTTACAGCTGGCCTCCAAATTTGTTCCTTGCGCTGAGCGGGCACTGTTGCACTGAGCACGCTGTTCTAGTGCTTAACATCTTCCACACCTCCTGCCGTGTCATTTTCTACAAAAAAAATAGAACTAAAATGTTGTTAATTAAATTTATTAAATTTTGCATTTACTGGATAAAACTCAGAAGAAGCTAAATTCATAACTTTTTAATTCAAAATAAATGTTAAAAGAAAGGAATTTAGATAATTGCTATGTGATTTAGATATATAAATTACGTATGCATAGCAATTATCAGGTCTCTCGCCATTGCAAAAGTGCACTGCAACTATTTGTATGTTGGCATACGAATCACCTGCTGATTGTGTGAATGAGTAGGTTAGAATTGGTGAATACACTGCAGCTCAATGGTTTGGGAAAGAAAAGGACCTCCTTTAAAATAAATAAAAAAAAGTGATAAGGTTCGCCTTAAGGCTTTGAAAAAAGGCAGCGGTAATAATAGAATAACAAGGCAAATGGTGACTCCAAGAACCTGGGCCTGGTGAAATCTTGAACGGTTTTTAGTTGCCAACATTTAGTTTGGAATCCTGAGCAGACTGTCGGTGATAAGCTGGAGGAAGGTGAGGATGACGTTAAGTCATCATGCCCCTTATGCCCTGGGCGACACATGTGCTACAATGGACGGGACAAAAGATCGCGATCTCGTGAGGGTGAGTTAACTCCAAAAACCCGTCCTCGATTCGGATTGTAGAATCAAATAAATACATTATTTCAGAAGTTAGAAATTCTACGTTGAAAATTTTTCAAGTTTTCTTATTTATTACTTGTTTATATTATTTAGGAAGAATACTCTCACCTTTTTTTAGTAAGACATTGTCAGAAATTCAAGAAACCAATGAAATTTATCTAAAAGGAAAAAAAAAGGATGTTGAAAGAAATTTGCAAAGAGTAGGAACTAAACAAAAACAAAAAAAATCTAATAATAAAGTGCGTTTTCCTTCTCTTTTTTCGAAAAAAGAGAAGAATTTATACAAAATTGACGAGGAGAAATATAAATTAGAGTTTTCTTTTGTAAACATTCTTTTCAATTATAAATGATGGAATCGTCCATTTCGATATATAAAAAATAATCGATTTGAAAATATCGTAAAAAATGAAACAATAATTTATAAGGGGTGTCAATGAGATATTTGGACAACAGTACCTGAGAAGACCCAACAACAATGGCATCAATTACCTACTACAAATTAGATATGCATGAGGGTTTCCAGGTATGTAGGTTTTATTGATTGCATGCATTAGGAGTGGAAAAATTGTCCAGTTGCATGGCAGAGCCAATATCATAGAGGTGATCATCGCAAACCCACAATAATACTTGAAATCGTCGCTTCACAAAAATTGTGAATTTTTCGTGCACATTTTGGAGTTGTAGGTTCAAACAATGACATTAATGTGTTAAACCAATTGCCTGTGTTTGATGACATTTTGCATGGTTGAGTTCTTCTAGTATAATTTACAATTAATGAAACTCCATATAATATAGAGTACTATCTTGCATATGGTATTTATCCTGATTGGGCCACATTGGTGAAGACCATACCAATGTCACAAGGTCCCAAAAGAAAATTATTTGCAAAATGTCAAGAAGCAGCGAGAAAGGATGTAGAACGAGTATTTGTGTGCTCAAATCTCGATTCACAATTATATATGATCCATCGCGTGCCTGGAACATGGATACAATGGAGGATATAATGTTGACATGTATTATATTGCAGAACATGATTGTCGAAGATGAATGAGATACATTTAATGGTAATGTTGACTCTTCCTAACTTTGGTACATACTTGCAAATAAGATGTATTATGCATACAAGAGGAATTCATCAACAACTTCAAATAAACTTGGTGAAGCATATTTGAGAATGTTAGTCACAATAATAATGAAGTTTAATTTTTCTCTGGCATTAATGTGTTGCATTTTTTTTTATCAAATTTATGTATTTTTTTTTCATTTGTTTAATATTTATTCATAAATAAAAATTAAATTTATGTTCATTTTCCTATTTCTTAATATTTATAAATTTTTTCTTACATATTTTATTAATTAAATTTAATTACTTAATTAATTATGTTTAATTTAATAAATATTCCAATAAAATATTTAAAAGTGAAATTCATGTGAGACCTATTAAAATTTATCTAAGATCTCAAAATAAGATTTATTATTAAAGAAAAAATGAAAGAGATTTTAAAAAATTTCAATCCTATATGATATTATAGGATCAATTAAAAAATAATCTAAAATCTTAATTTAATATCTTTCTAAAGATGTAGTTGTTAATCAATGGGATTTCATGTACATGAAAATGAATATATACAATGTGTGTCCCTCTGCAACTAATTAATTGTTTATCATATGACATCAACATAGTCCTTTTTTTTTTTTTTTTTCCGATGCAGTTGCTGGTACATTGATGGTAATGTGATTATTCATGAATCATGCATTATTAATTGTTCCCACATTGGTGGTTGTAATGACATTGTTCACAGCCGTACTCCGAATATATAATTGCATTATTTGCCATATGAACAACCACTGGTACTGAGTCTTGACTGAGAACATAGAATATATAATTAACACCAAGTAGCCTACGGAACTTATACTAGTTATGACTTATGATAACCCGTTTAGAGCAATTATAGTAATTCACAGAACCTTATTTGAGATGTAATTATTGACTAGGGATGACATGCCTTTCAATTTTTTTGGTAAAACTAAAACAAGCTTAATTGGAACTCATAATCGATCGTCAAACACTGATGATATATATATTTTTTAGTTTATTTGGATATAACTTTTTTATAAGCGTGAATGTACACATTTTTTCTAGACTGGATCGTTGACATGACTATCCCAGCTACAATAATTTCTTCATATCACACATGGGACATGGTTAGTTTAGATTCTCCATATCTCACAAAGCAAGTTTATGTTCTCCTAGAAGTGTTGTGCTTAACAGCTATGAAATTTGTAATGTTATTCTGAGAATTGAATATGGTCAATGAAATAGCCAAAAAGGGAATGAGATGTTGGGAAAAGTTGTTTGTTTTTTTTTTTTTTAATTATTTCCATTTTTTTCTTTCACTTTCTTTTTATCCAAAAACAAATACATTATTATGAATTATTTTCTTTTCTCTGTTTTTTTCCTTCCCATCCAACCATACTATAAATGACAGCATAGGAAAAACTAAATAGACTAATAATGAGTTTGCCTACAGCCTAAGGATGCCTAAGTTTGCAGGCAATAATTCCTTTATACTAAAGCATGTCTAAGTTTGCATGCAATAATTCCTTTATACTACATAGTTTATGTGCAAAGGATGACTAACTTTGCCTACGTCCTACCCCTTGTAGTTGTAAGTCACAAGCGCAAATATCTACTCTCTTGTTTTTTTGAACGGCCAAATATCTACTTGCCTCATGCTAACAAGAGTTCGGTAATTTTTTAAAATGAACTGTGACAGGTAAACTAGCGCCATTACTGACAATTGCATATTATATTTGACATGCATGATCTTGTAATCAAATAATTAAATGTTATTGAGTTTTTAATTGACCTTTGGGCAATTGGCCATAATAATCTTTCCCTATTCTTTAAGTAGATATCATACTTTGTTATAAAAATTAAAATATTTAATTACTGTTTTAGTCCCTCAATTTGGATATGTATTTTTTTAATTTCTGAAATTTAAAAATACTTTTCAGTCCTTAAATTTTGAAAATTTTCATTTTTTAGTCCTTGATATAATAAATTGACATTTTTTGATATTTTTTTGTTATATTAAATTATATTTTTTTATTCGTTTGAATTTCTATTTAAAAATTGTCACAAAGTACTTAAAAAATCCATCATAAAATGCTTAAAATTATCATAAAATATCAATTTATTATATCATAAACTAAAAATAATAAATTTTCAAAATTCAGGAGACTAAAAAAAGTACTCCCCAAATTTAGGGACTAAAAGAATAATTAAACCAAATTAAAATCACAAAAGTGTATAGCTATAACAAGCTAGTCTTATGCTAGGCTCAAGGTTTTTCATTATATTCTTTCAATCTATTATGAATGAAATTCCATGATTTTGTTCCTGTTAAAAAACAAACAAGTTTGCTACCAATGTATATATAGAAACATGCAGGGTACGGTAATGAAGTTTGTCTTAAGGGCAAGAAAATCATCCAAATGACAGCAGCTTCACAATGTAAGATATACATATATGATTTAATTATTCATGTGCTCTTTATAAGTGTATAATTTTTACATTTTAGTTTCTATGTTTATAAATTACTCGTTTTAGTTTTTACATATTTTAATCTATTTTAGTCTCTTCAGTCCAAAAGTTATAATATTAAAACGAATTAAATAAATGTACGAGCAAGAACTTAAAAAGCGTATTTATTATATAATGGCTAAAATAAATATTTTTTTAGTGTAGAGACAAAACATAAAAGTTATAGAAATATAGGGATTAAATAAAAAAATTAAACCTATAAATAATAAAATTAAACATAATAATAAAAAAAGATTATCAGTGGATTGGTTCTACCTTATCAATTCGAGATGTTAGAAGGTGCAAAATCACGCCGCTTGAGCATCCACATCGGTGTCGTGTCAATGTAGGGCCACAAAACTTGGATAAGTTACTCCATTGCGTACATGATACCCATCCCTACTCCATTCCCCTGATGAAAGCATAAAATGCTAGTTGTCACCGTCTTCACATCATCGCATGAGTCCATGATATTGATGCCTACACATCTCTCACTACATAAAATAAAATAATCACGCTCAATGTGTTTGATTTTATTTTATTTTTTGCTTTTTAGTTTTTTAAAAGCTGATTTCTACATAACCACAAAAATGAGAGTGAAATGTGAAAGTATAAAGAAAAATAGCTTTTTATCTAGATTACAAATACCCTTAACGAAGAAAAATAACTTTTTTGTACTTTTAATAATCCTGTATGTATCGAAACCATTAGAAGAATGCCCAATAACTTATTAGGCACTATACAAAATATTTGAAATACGGAAAAACAATATAATTCGGGTAATATTTTTAAAGGAGTTGCAAATGGATTGGCGGTTCCTCAATCATGGATGGTTCTAAAACCGCTAAAAATATTTTAGTTATGTATTATTCGTCAAGATCACATATGTTGAAATGATGTGAAATTCTAAATCATTTAATAATTTTTCTTGTTAGGAGAGAACAACCTCACCAAATAGATCCATATGTTTGATAGTAGTATAAAGAAAAATATGAATATTAGAAAATTGAAAATACAAAATCAAAAGCAACTTAAAGATATTTTGATTTTTTAGTTTTAAAACTAACATAAACATTAATTTTGAAAAATAATTTTCGAAAACTACCATTACCAAATATTTTTGTGTTTTTGTTTTTAAAATAGAAAGCAAAAAAAAAAAAAGAGGAAACCAACCGGCTAAACTTTATTCTTTACATTTCTCTTCAGTTTATATCACTTTTTATACCAATATAATTACTAATTACTTTGCATGTGTTATCTATATGAGACTCAATTTTATTCCAATGAATTAGGAACATCTATATTATAGCAAGACTAATTCTCCTGATAGAAAATTTCCCCAAACACAAGATTGAAATTCTAAGACATTTGTGAAAGGTTAAGTTTTAGAGAAGAAAACCATGACCGATATTTATTTCTAAATGAAAAATTATATAATGTTTGTAAAAGTAAATAAAAGAATATCACATTAACTTTATGCCAATTTATCGTATAATTTATTTAATTTATAAATAATCAAACTAGAAAATAATTATTAAAAATGAATAATCCTAAAATAATTTATTTAATTTATCATATAATTATTTATTTTGGAATAAATAATTAAATTTATCTCAAAAGTGTGTTGCAATAATAAATTAATCCTAAAAATTGAAGAAAAAAATAAATTTTATTCATGAATATAAAAAAATATGACAAATTAATTAGTGTTTCACACTTTGAAATATGAATTTGATGATTTATAAACAACTATTATTAAAAAATAGACCGTATTATTTTAACCCGCAAATGTAATGATGCTTTAAGAATAATAAGAAAAACAAAATCTTATCATATCATTATGATGAAGCAGACACGTAATATCTACTTATTTGGCCATACACTATTCTAGCGAAGTCGCTCCTCTTTGAGACAAAAATTAGTTGGGACTTTAATGTACGTCATGATAATTTTACTATTGTGGGTCCTATCTCCATTTAGTGATAAATGTCAAATTGGTATATTAAAAGATTGGAGATTTCTTACAATTGACATTTTTTCTTTTTATGGAAAGATATTAAGATGAGATCTGAAATAATTTTAATAGATTCTATATAGATTTTACTTTTAAATATTTAAAATTTAATTAAATAATTAATTATAATTAATAAAACATAAAAAATATATAAATATTAATAAATCATATAATTAATTTTACCTTTTAATTTTAATTTTTTTATTTTTTATTTTTATTCGTTCTGTTACATAAAAATCATTTTTTTAAATTTTGTGCATATTTTTAGTATTTTTAAGAAAGAATCAGATCTTTAAGTGAAGATCTATTTTTTCCTCCTTAATGATAGATATAGAAAAAAAGAGATTTTCTTTCCCAAGATCCCCACTAAAGTTATCCTTCCCAAAAGATGCCGTATTCGTTGTCGTCATAAAGCAACCCTGACGCATGCATAATACATTAATACATATACCATACCAATGTGTAAGGTAGGAAATAAAGTTATGTTATGGGACACAACATAATCTTGTGCTCTAGATTATTACCACGTTACCCCCTTTCCATCATCAAGTGAAGTTCATGTTTAGTTTCGGCATCGTGGCCATTCTTGTCAATCCATAAATCTAGCTAGCAAATTAATAAAACCACGCGGTCTTTAATTACCTCTCTTGCCATTAAATTTCAATCAAGACGGTTTTGGTGCGTGCATTGAAGTGATTAGAGTTAGAGGATCCCAATATTGACTATGACAGGAGATATATTAATTATTCGATTCTAAAATTGTTCACTTTTTACTGTATAGGGCCATAGATTAGAACCAAAAAAAGAATAAATAGTGGGTGAGTGATTTCTGACTAATACTTTCATGTTGCTATAAGAACATATCAGTACTTGCTATGCAATTCTGTTTTGTTGCTTGTTAATATATCGTGGCATAGTTGAAAGTGAGAATAATGGAGGGAGAAAGAAGGAAGAGGAGAATGGAGAGGGAAGAAGAAAGTGAAGAGCAGCAGATGGAGAAGTTCTTTGCATTGATAAAGAGCACTAAAGATGTAAGGGATCGGCTCTCCAAACAGAAAGAGAAAGAGAAGGCAAAGGGTGGTTGGAAACCAACGTTTCAACCAGAAGATTTCATGGATGATAAAGAGTTGGCCAAGATTAATGTTTTACGTCATCAACCTGCAGGTCCTTCTTCAGGTTCAGGGAAAGAGGTAACCCCAGAGCCACACCCAGAGCCAGAGCTACAGCCAGATGCCCAACATGGAAATAACAAGAAACCCACCGATTTAGACCTTACGCTTTCTTTATAATTAACAATAAATTCAGTGTAATTTGTCGAGAATATGTTCAATATCTTTAATTTAGAGGACAAAAAATTAGTTTATTTCTTAAGAATTTGTTATTTGTTTCAAATCTATAAAATATTATTTAGATTTACAATTATTATGATTTGTTTAGATAAAAATAAGAATTTGATCTTTTCTTTTAGGTTTAGGATATTAGCAGTTTGATTCTAAGATTAAGATAATATTTAATTTATATATATATAAGTCTCATCAATAAAGTATTAATGTATCTCTTTCATATAACGTATTTCTTTCTTTAATTTACAAATATATACATATAACAATAATAAAAAAAAGTTAAGGTTCTTACGGACCCAATAAGATAGAAGTAGAAGTAAGTTTTTGATAAATTTGTCCACCTAATTTTGATGAAGAAAGTTATCCTCTTTGGGTTGTGAGAATGAAATCATACTCGGAGACTTTATATCTTTAGGAAATCGTATAAGAAGATTGTAATATTTTTCTAATAATTTCACATGACTCAAATAAAAAATCACAAAGAAAAGAAAATCAAGAAAACAAAAATAAGAGTATCTTCAAACTCAGTTCTCGTCACAATTCATAATATCTTAAACTCAACTTAATAATTTTAACTCAATCTTGACCATAATAACTTCAATTCAACCTTGATTAGAGTATTTTTTACCTTGGTGTTAGTAAAAAATCTTCACGTTATACAAAGTTATATTTAACCTTAATTATCACTTTGTTGTCGTCATATAAAGTTGTATTAAGTAAACATGCAACTAATATTAACGCGAAGGCAACTTAATCACACTCTTATCGTGAATGTCAATCATATGGAACAAGAAGAATTCTTCCTTTGGTCCTCTATGCCCTCAGTCCTTGTCTTTATAAAATTGATTTTACAATTTCTTTTCTTTATTGTTTAATTTTACAAAAGTAACGTTGACGCATTAATCAACACTTAAAAATAAAATATATCCAAACTCTTAAAAATATTTGAGGTACCGACACCCATCCAAAATCCAAATTCACATACATAGGAGAAATCACTATATTTTTTAATTTTGCTTCAAATTTTAATGATGTGTTATTTCATTATTGATTGTGTCCAATAACAATATACTGAGCGAATGTTTATTAAGTTTTATTTTTCATACACATGATAATAAATTGGATAGTTACCAACATACCTAAAAGACCTAATTATTTTTTATATATGAATATGAAAATGTTACATCAAAGTAGAGCTAAAAATGAATAAAATCAACCTAAAATTACTAAAGAAAAATTTACGAGTGAGACTTATTTTAAGTTCTTGAAAATAAATATAAAAATACTATATATATACATATTAAAGTCTTATTTTAAGTTCATAAGTGTGTTTACAATTAGAATAAAAATTGTTAAATTCTTAAATATAATATTACAATGTAAAATTCATTAAAACAATTAAGAACTTGTGAATGAGTAACAGCATTAGAGATATTCTAATAAATAGAGTTGTCTCGATCAAGATCTTTTCACTGCCCTTCTCATATTTCATTATTGACCCAGTTCCAGCTTGCTTTGCATAGGTGAAAATATATATAAGAAATGAAGTGATTTTTTTCTTAAATGTATATCCTTACATGATAATAAAAATTAGTTTTGTTCGAAGAATTAAACTTTTATGCTGGTAGTATTAAGATTTATATACTATCAACTAAAAAATATTTTAATCATAATTTTTAAAATAATTACTATAAAAACTAAGAATCTTTTATATATATATATGAGATAATTTATTATAAAATAATAATATAATATATTATAAAAATTTTTGTGCGTATGTATTGTTCGAGGTCCACAAAATACACGTGTCGGCATTCCTGTATGTTCGTTCATTTTTTGTGTCAGTCCTAACACCTAAGCAAGAACATCCTGTCCTTAACAGTCGGACTACTGGGTCAATATATTATCTCTAACACCTTATTATTCAAATATTAATGATAACGTTGTAACATTCTTATCAAGTGACATGTACTCAATTATCTACAAGGAACCGATTATTAATAAAATACATATTATCTATTACACATAATTAACTATAACTTATGATTATCTATTAGTCATTATTTACATGTTAATAATTATCTACAAGGATTGTTACATCAATGTAACAGCCCCGACACACAAAAACCCGAAACTTCCCCTCTAATTCATAAGTAATAGGTTCCGTCTTATCCTTTTTGACATTTCATTTTCACCTAACTCATGTACTTATTTTAGTGTCAGAGTCTTTTATTTTATAAATTTTTTCTCTTATCTTTTTAATAAAAAGAATTCATTATTTAATATTCTATATCTGAAGCCTATCTTGATTACGTCCATCCTATCATACAGTTTGTTCAGATTTTGATAATTACAATTTACAATAATTTGATTGTTGTATGAAAGTCTCATTGTAATGATTGAGCTGTCGATAAGCAACGGTGAGGGGATGATGTATTAGCTTGACATCAGACAACCGCCTCAATTTGCATTTAGCATGTTCGGAAAAAGAGTAACCGAGTCATATTATAAAACGCCATTATTCGTTAGTGGGCCAATTTTGGAAGCCCAGAACTCACAAGTCAGATAATAACTAATAAGAGAGTAAAGAGGGAAAAAAAATCAGAAAAGAGTAGCGTAGAAGAAAAGTAAATTGGAAAAATGAATTAATCAGGTGCTGTTTTGCACACAACAACAAGCTAGAGTTTACACTTGCGATGTTAACATAAAGGAAAATGATGCATTGCATTGATATCCCATATATTATTTGACACTTAAAATGAAAAAGAAATACATGAGAAAAAAAGTTAAAATAATAAGAAAAGAGAGATATGGAGAGAAATAAAAGATATGAAATGAATGCATGTAGTATTGACATCTCCATAGATCAATGTTCAAACATAAAAAACACTCCCTGACGATGGAGGCGACATTGACCATCTCTTTATTTGGTAAACGACAACGAAAAGAAGAGGAAACATTGCCATTAGGCTTTAGCTTTAAGAGAGACCCAGCTTGTCAGGTCTTTTATGGGTGCTTATAGGTGTAATTTGCAAGGGAAACTAAAGACGTGGTCCATGCATATAGACAGATGAACAACGTGAAAGTTCTATTAATTAGTTTTTAAAAATCACTTTCAAAATGTAAAACTAAACACATTAGAAGGAAAAACGCGATCTCATGAAATGAATCAGACGAAAAATTTGTAGATTATTACACCCTTCACTAGTTCAATGAAAATGAAAGAGAAAGAAATAGAGGCAAGGGAAGGATGAAGGGAGAAGGGAGGAAAGAGAGATTGCTGGTTAGAATCCTTCTAACTAATATTTTTAATAAAATTAATAAATTAATATTTGTTTGTAAAAAAAAGAAAGAAAAAAATAGAATAAAAGTTAATTAAAAACTTTTGTTATTCATTTGAGTGGAAACTCAGAGTTGAGAATTTTTTTATAGATCATAAAAAAAAAATCTCCATTTATATTTTCATTTAAAAATATGTTCCACCGGAAAGGTAAGAATCTTTGGAGCTTGGCCCCTCCACGTACCAAAAGAAAAATCATAAAGTAAATAAATAATTAATATAATTAAAACATATACTTTTGGGGTATTTGAACTTATAGATTACAACAACAGAAAATCCCTCATTAAAAAAGATTATAAAATAGGCTCTTTTTTTTAGAAGATAGAAGGTTATGACATTTCATTCCAAAAATCAAATTAAAGACATGATTAGCATGAAATCTTGATACCCTAAAAAGTGGACAATGATTAACTTCTCTCTTAACGAAACTCATTTTAAAGTTTGGATAAAAGGATAAATTGTCTCTACATTTATTCAATATAATTACATGGAGATTAGAGAGAGACCGGTGGTGTTGCTATTGTATCCATCAACAATTAATGTTCTTGGAGTCGGATTCAAAAATAACAGATTGGTAGCCAAGGTCTGCTACCCATTTAATTGCCTGGAGAAGAGCACAGGCTTCAGCTTCGATTGGCAGAGGAACACCTTTTGATAGTTAGTCATAGCTTTTATGAAACTACCATCTGGACCACAAAGACAAATGCCAACACCGAAGGAGTGGGAGTCAGTATGGAAAATTGCTGCATCAAGGTTGCACTTAACCTAGCCATTTGGAGGAAGAAGCCATGAAAATACGCTTAATTATACTTTAGCTCACGTATTACTCTCATTGTGAGAATTAGTGTAACACCCCGTAGGCCTCCGACGTGTTATCATTAATAATATCAGATTAGCGCATAAAACATAGTTTATAAAACTTAGCGGAAGCACATAATCGCTTTTCTTGATACATTATGTATGGAGTAACAAATTCATCAGATAACACATACACATGTCATACATTATGTCCCTGCTGATCCAGTTTTCTTATATCCACCATCATAAAGACAGATAATTTAAACATACAGGCAGATAATCAAGTGTACAACATTTGTATTCAAGGAAATGTCACATCTTATATACTCAAATAGTTCTGTAAATATATACATCGGTTTCCACACCTCTCTTTGGGAATACAAAAGAATATCAGCCCTCCTCGAGGGTATACAGAACTATACATCAGAAGGAAAACAAAACAGAGCCTTCAATCTCTCCATGCTGCTCCTAAGTCAAGCAGCCTAGTCTCAACTGGGCCTCCTGCCCTGAGACTGCTCTTCTCTTCCAGAAATATCACCTGAAATCATGTAAGCCCCACACGGGATGAGATAACATATCTCAGTAAACTCAGGGTCCATGGGAAATCATTCCCACCCTGACCCATAGATTCACAACACATATATAGGCAAACATATCACACATAGCCCACTGGTCTGGCACTCTGGCCTCATCATATCAAATCAATATCATAATCTCAGCACATGACAGGTGGCAGAGCTCCTCAATGCCTAGCGGAGCTCCTCAACGCCTTGACGGAGCTCCTCAACGTCAGTACCTGTCATGATGTGGCAAAACTCCTCAATGCCACGGGCGGAGCTCCTCAACGCCCAGAATACACGGCGGAGCTCCTCAACGCTGGTATTTATCTATTGGCCAACATATATCTCAATCACAGCATGCATATATTCAATGCAGATACATATAAATCAACACAAACAATGTCATAGCCAATGCATGCAGCATGAATCATGACCAACACTCCCCAGGAGTGTGGTGTGCAACCAAAGCGGGAATTCATCCCCAGAGAACACTGAACTTACCTGGTAAGGTCTCAGTCAGCAGTTCCTTCCCAGGTCTATGGCTTCTGCCACCAATAGTCTCAATCTCAGGCCCTAATCAAGGCATATGCAAATATCATATTAAAATAAGCCCTCAGGCATAACATTCACAGTGCATATCATCTCAGAATTCCCCTATCCTAGGGTTCAATCCACTCAGCCTACACTAGGCTGCTCTCAGACCTCTCAAGGTCTCACAGGCTACATACCAGCCATCTGAGTCATCCCAAACTCAAAATATACAAGCATGGCCTAAGCTCATCATCCTTATAGCCATCAATCATCATTGGAGCGGTCTAAGCCTCAGCCCATACACCATTCCACTAGCCTCTCAGGCTCAAAACCAACATAAACAAGCTCTGGCTTGGCTTAAGAATCACAAGTGACCTTGTCACAAAGCCACACATACAAGCCACAGAGCTCAAAATCCAAAATCATCTAAATCAAAAATTGAAAGCTAATCCTTCATCTATTCCTCGCCCTGAACAAGTTTCTCTACAGGACCCTGGACTAATTCTAGCCCCATCTCAAGTGGGTCACTATTCATAGGAACCCCCAAATTCGAAAATCAATCGGAGAAACATCAGTTTCTTACCTCAGTGGCGATCAGAAAGACCTCAGGACAGCTTCCCCTAGCTTTCTTGTCCTTGATCCGCTGTGGTTCCTCGCCGAAACTCAAGTTCTCTGAGGATTTCCTTTGAGAAATCACTCCTCACTCAAATGGGGTTTTATGAGGGCGAAAACTGAAAGATTCAAGCTTTTATACGTTCCTATCACATTCAAAGGTTAGGAAAAGGTGTTTAAGCTCTCAAATAGGGTCAGAAAAAGCTTGAACAAGCTTCCATGGAGGTTTAGGACAAAGAGGAAGAAGGAGGAAGGAAAATGCCAGATTTTTCGAGGGTTTGGGCCTTTTATAGGCCCCTGACGCGACTCTCACGCCCCCAGCGTGGAACCTCAGAAAACCCATAAATCAACCTTAAACCTTAGAGTTATTATAATTAGATCTCTATTTCCAATTTGTATCAACTGGATCCCTCAACTTTAATTATAATTAAGTCTCTTCATTGTCAATTTACTAATGTCTTTTGCTTACACAGCCAATTACAATTGACACGACTGGTACACATGGAGTTAAAACGTGGTGATAAAAATGTTTGCTTTAGAAATTCACAAAACCCAATATACCTCAAGTTGGTGCCTGTGTTGAACAAGTATAGGAGTCACTTGTGTAGAATAGTACTATTATAGGTATGTTGGGATAAAAATGTTTCGAAGCTTTTTTGTCTTTTCTAAGCACAACTTCAAATATTCTTTTTATCAAACTTCTTTAGACTCATACTAATTAATTCAAAGGTTTTGAGAAAAAAAAAACTCAAACCTTAACGTATGGTCAGTGAGCACGTTTACAAGAAGATATATCTAGTCTCACGTTTAGATTATTTATTTTAACATGGTTGCGACGAAATGTAACTCCAAAGAGATACGTACCAACATTTTCCCAATGTGAATTGAGATGATCCTGCTTGTAGTTTTTGCTGACATGAGCATGGCTGGAAATTAACAAATTTGGTTGCTACAGGACTTTGAATGTTGCCCAAAGCTTTCGAGACTAAGACAAAAAACCGAAACTGAAATGAGCCCAAATACAGAACATCAAATAAGTAAAAGAAAGATTGCATGTGTTAAAATAAAACTAGTAAAAGTAGAATCGCGCATACTTCATATATGCATGAAGTTGTATTAGTTACAGTTCAATTTTACATACACACGCACCACAAATAAAATGTGGGTTTTTACCGTTTTGACTTAATTCAACTCTAAAAGTTAATTTAAAAGATGAAAGTTGTTATTAACTTGTATACTTTATTTTGATATTATCTTTAATTAATTTGAAACTTGAATTTTTTTCAATAATATAATCACTTGTTTCAAATAGTGAATGATTAAACAACACTCATAATTTTAGTTATCTTATCCTAAAGTTAGGACAAAGGGATGAATAGATAAAAATATTTTGATTAAATTGCATTATCACAGAGGTTTTTGTTATGGGTATCAATATATAACTATTTATTAACAGATTTTCAAGCAATTAAATAAACTAATAGTTTATAAATATTTATTTATTTATTTTACGAAAAAGCCGTAGAATGGAAAAGCACACTAGTCCCTCAAGATGGGAAAATCAGCTAATGACCTCTCCTAAAAGATCTTATTCCATTCCATGGCATGAATTTGGAATCAGTCTTGACAACATATTTAACAGACAAGTTATTTATCAAGATACATCATGTTGATAAATAAGACAACCTTCATATGTGTGAAATTAGAATTGATGTGGGTCCTGTTTATTCTCTTTATTGTTTTTGAATTGATGTGGGTCCTGTTTATTCTCTTTATTGTTTTTGCTGACATGGACCTGGTTAGAAGTATAACATTCTGTTGCTTCGAAATTCTGAATTCAGCAAAAGCTTTGCAGCCCGAGACAAAAAAGCCTAAACAAAATGACATTTGCATATACTATTCCCCTACCCCCACAAAAAAAAATAAAAAAATCTTATACATAATGATATTAAAACTTAAAAGCTATAAATATGCGGGATAGTTTGTTCAATAGTGTATATATTATAAATAATTATAATCTTGAGACCCTAACTCTTGTATTTTTTGGCACAGATTCATTTTGTGTTTTGAGTAAAATGATATAACTCTTATAAGATCTATTCATTAATAAAATACACCAAAAAAATACACGTTTTTTAAGACATAACTAACTTTTATTGTATCAATCCTTGCAAGTGAACTGTAATAAATTTTTGGTAAAGTGACAGAATTTTTTTATGGACAAATATTAATTTATTAAGAGAAATAAATTTGTAATATTTTTTCTTTTTTTTAATCATTTAATCTACCTTATATCTTCTGCTGACATAATGAATTTAACCTCACAAATAAAAAAATTACTTATATTTTAATTATAAGACCATCTTCAATATGCAGGTTTCTTATTTTTTATAATAAATAACTTATTTTTTATTTTATTGTTGAGAGAAGTGATATGAGTCCAGACTCCGGTGTAGAATAGGTTCTTGAATAACAACTACAAGAAACTATATTTTTGCATCAGAAACTAGATTTAATCTTAAATCCTTAATTTTATATTTCATTTTTAACCATCGACATATTTATTCAATCCTGAAAGCTTTGGTTGGAAAATAATTTTTCAGACAATTTTTTTTCACAGATTTCAAAAAATCATTTGACATGTATAAAGACATTTTTTGAGAATGTGTTAGTGTTGGCCATAAGTTATTACCTAAATTCGTTTTTTTTCCTAAAAAATGGATCATATATATATATATATATATATATATATATATATATATATATATATATATATATATATACGCACAGTCTGTCTACGTTTCTTTTTCTTGTTTTACTTTTATATTTGGAACACTTGCCACACTTTTCTTATGCTCATTTCATTCACGGCTTCCCATACTTCTTGTTGCAGTTTCTTATATATATTTGTACATAGAGACGCATCTCTCCCACATTTCATTTCTCATCCTTTGTCGATCAAGACACATTCTCTAAAACAATCTCTCTTAAAAGCTCTCTCCAAATTCCGAAGGCAGAGCAGTGAAGAAGAACCTTTACTTAGAAGAGAGAACTAATGGCGAGTAGTGTTATTCCACTCCTGGCCATGATTATTGTACAATTGGGCTATGCAGGGATGAATATTACCTCAAAGCTTGCAATACAATCTGGCATGCACCCTCTTGTACTTGTTGCTTATCGCCAAATTTTTGCAACTATTTCCCTTGCTCCCTTTGCTTTTTGGTTTGAACGGTAATAATACACTTATATCTCACATATATCCACATTTTATGAATATGCTTAATTTATTTTGTAGTAGGGTTTATTTCATACACGTGCATCATCAATAATAATACAATTTTTAATTTCTTACTAACTCTTTCTGTTTGATAAGTCAGTTTATTAACTTATAAACTAGTTTGACTAGTTTATAAATTTATAAGCTAGTTTGACAAAAAAAATTGTTTAGTAAATGAAGTAGTTTCTAATTTATTTTGATAAGTTTCTTCAACTTGTTTATGAAAATTATAAACTACTAGTTTTTTTTTTTTTTGTTTTTCTTTATCTTCATTAATTTACTTAAAATCTTTTCTTATCTCAAATAACTAAATATATTGTTTTATATTTATCAGTTAACTTAATAATTAATCTTATCAAACACTTTTAATTCAATCAATTACTTATACATTTTGAGTTTTTAAGCTATTATATTATCTTATAGCTTATGAATTTTTAGCTAACTTATAATTATTAAGGTACAATTTATACAAAGGAAATGATTTTTAGTACAACCAAACATCCTTGTATGATTCACACTTTCCTCATTATAACAGAGAAACATGTGCTGAAAAATAACAGAAAAACTCGACACCATAACAAAATAACAACTTCTCGTACTTTACGTCACTCTACAGCTCATACACCCTATGCTCAAGGAACTTCGTAGTTCTTGAACCATTTAGGCCTAAGGCTATTCCTCCCATCTCATATTCTGCGTCCAACTTCTCGTCCTCTATCAACACAACATCCGGAGTTCTACTTCTGGGATGATAAGTTGATAATTATGTCCATGTAATTTTGAAAATAATCGTTACAAAAGTAAACAATTTTACACATGATAAGTAATAAATAAATTCAAATTCTAAAGGACTTTATTATTATTTTAACACGTTTTGAGCTTCTGATTAATTATAATTACAGTGTTCAAACATGATTTACTAGTTATAAAGTCAGTGCATATAGTTGAAGTTATTTGTCTAGCTTCTACATGGACGAGTAAAAAAGTTTGGTGAAAATTGTCAGTTCTTTTTTTGTTCCCTATCATAAAGTTAATAAATAGGAAGAACGGGCGAAGGTGAACTGGGGAGAAAACCCTGATCAGTGTTTGCATCATGATTTACAATTTATTTATTAAAAGACATTTGTTTTTGGTTTACTTTCAATAGGAATACGGCTCCCCGAATGACAAAGCACATTGCGCTCCAGATATTACTATCTTCCTTAACAGGGTAAGTTTAATCTGGTTGCTGCTACCCTTTTAATTTGTTCGAAGTTGCATTTTCTTTTTAGGCTTTTATATATATATATATATATATATATATATATATATATATATAATACGTGTTCAAGTTAGGAAATGAGCACATTATAAGCTGAGAATTCATTGATATAACACTTCAATGTTCAATCACCAAACTGTTTGTTTGCAAATATTTTTAGAAAAATAATATCTTTTATTTTCTTTATTGATATTTTGTTCCGCTAATTCTAATTAATTATTAATTTGAAATTTAATGCAGAGTAACAGGAAATCAGATTCTATACTTTCTGGGGCTTAAATATTCAACCGCTACAATTGCATGTGCACTAAACAACTTGCTCCCAGCATTCACTTTTGTTCTTGCAGTCCTCTCCAGGTGAGTAGCGAACAAAAACAAACAAGACTACCCCAGTATTTTCGTTATTCATGTTTACTGATAATATTACTTTGCAGAAGGCTTCAATATAGAACTAGATAATGATCACATCAAAAAGAAAAAAGAAAACATAGTAGAACCACTTACATTATGTTTTATTTATGTGAAGACAAGAGAATTTGAGAATCAAGACTAGGGCAGGGGTAGCGAAGGCCTTAGGGACAGTCCTTGGTGTGGGTGGAGCAGTGCTTTTATCATTTTACCATGGAGAAGTCCTTGGTCTAGGTGAGTCAAACATTCACTGGAGATATGCAGAAAAAATGCAAAGAGAATCCTCTTCTGCTGGTGGTGGAACAAACTTGCTTCTAGGCCCTGTCGCTGTAATTGTTAGTGCTCTTCTTTGGGCAGTATGGTTCATAGTACAAGTAAGCATAATGATTCCAAGTGATATTATTAATTAATTAATTACTATACTTGAAAAAAAGGGTTCCTTAAATTAATATATATACTTGTTTTGGTTTGTTCAGGCAAACATGAGCAAGAGCTATCCAGCACCTTACACTAGCACTTTCTACATGTGTTTGATGGCAAGCATTCAGTGTGTGGCCATTGCCTTGTCTGCTGAACACAATGTCTCAGCTTGGTCACTCCACAGTACTATAAGACTCACCTCTGCACTTTATGCGGTATATATATCTATATATGGTAGTTGCGACACAATGATGAATTGGTTCATTTATTTAGTTAAGACTCACCTCCTACCACCAATCCCAATTCACTTGGATTAAAGGTGCTATTGTTGATGTTGATTTAATTATAGTAGTCACAATTATTTTGCATTTTATAATGTTGGTTTCAGGGGACTATTTCTACTGGGCTAGCGTATGTGC
The DNA here is from genome assembly GCA_007407185.1 of Glycine tomentella. Classification (NCBI taxonomy): domain Eukaryota; kingdom Viridiplantae; phylum Streptophyta; class Magnoliopsida; order Fabales; family Fabaceae; genus Glycine; species Glycine tomentella. Next base: position 225,128 of record PYAF01005714.1, read on the forward strand.
TACTTTCATGGACCATAGAGAGGAAAGGTCCCCTCTATGTGTCTGTGTTCTCCCCTTTGCTGCTTGTCATCATTGCTGTTGCTAGCTGGGCTTTGCTTCGCGAGCAATTATACGTTGGAACGTAAGAAATTATATGATATGGACTTTACTCAATAATCAATAATCACCCACCCATCTATATATGACTCAATGTTTGTTGATTTTATTTTTGTGCCTGATGATAAATAAAAGTTGTACATTATAGTTTTTTTCAATTTGGTTTGTTCTTGATGGAAGATTTTGGTTTGGTTCAGTGCCATAGGGTCTCTGCTGATAGTGTTGGGGCTATATTTTGTTTTGTGGGGAAAGAACAAAGAGATGAATAAGATAGACGTGGTTGAAGTTGAAGGCACAGTCACGGAGGCAATAAAGGAAAGCGAGAAGGATGAGGTGAAAGACCTGGAATTGCAACCCTATGATCGTTCCAACGGTTACGGTAACCATCATGATGCTCATTAAAGGGAAGAGGAAGTGACATGCAGAGGATTCAATGCAGATCAAATGCATGAAGACAAGACGTTTCTAACGTCTAGTGCATTTTGTAATCTTGTGTCACATTTGAAAGCCTAGATTGAAAATTGCTCCTACACATTTTAATTTATTACCCCTATCTAGCAATAAGAATGTCATTCTCAAGTTGAGAAAAGATTGTTAAATGTTACTAAACGATACGAATTTTAATGCAGAAGAATTTTATAGAAATTTGATTTTTATTCCAATCACTCATGCATAACCATTACTTTCCTGATACTAATTCATAGTCTTTTCATGTCAATTTCTATTTTTTTTTTTGTAACAAATAGATCGCTGTTTCAAGTTTCTCTTTTGATTCCAATGCTTGTTAAAAAAGCAAGAACTATAAATTATAAACACAACACTAAAACTATTGTAGAAAAACTATTTTAAAATTTAAAATAACCATACAGTCATGTTATGGGAAAAATGTTTTTATTGTCATCTTGAGCAACTCCCAATAAAGAAGTTTGATAGTTCTTTAGAGGTATATCCTTTTGTAGACTATCTTATATTCAAGACATTATTTAATACTAAATGAAAACATCATTTTTGTAACACCCCGTATACATCCGGTGTACTAATAATTATTTAATCAGATTTGCACGGTAACTAATTTAATAAAAATCACGGAAGCGATTTCAAAACCATATTTCTTTATTCATTATGTATGATATGTAACCTCAATTAAATATATGAATTCCAATATACAATAGATAGTCTCATCGATCCAAATAACATAAAGAATGATAGATACATCAATAATATCTATACAGATATATCAGAAGAATAAATCACATGTATTTACATATACATCATCAAAGACACTTACTGTGTCTATACCAAAGAATAAGCACCAAGTGCCACAATCTCACAGATCACTTCCTCACACGAGGGTACAAAATACAGAAAAATAGAACATCATAATCCATATAGGACTCAAAATATATGCACACGCATATCTTCCCTCGCAAGGGTACAAAACAACATCATATACAAAAAGTAATGAGCCACAATGCTCTCAAAATGCAGAAGCATCACCTGTAAAACAACATCCCCAATAGGGGTGAGATACAATCTCAATAAGCTTAGGGTTCTAGGAGGCTTCTCCTTCCCCCTGGCTCACTTCCATGATACACAACATCAAAGACATCACAATCACTAGGCCTCCTAGCCCTCACAACAATACATAGTCATCTTCTAGCTCTAATGTATATCTGCGGTACTACGCTGACCAAAGATGCATCATCATTAGCATCTGGACTCTCAGTCCTCAGTGTGAGACCGGAATTCACACCCGTGCCATTCCATCGGGAGCTACCCATTTACACATGGATGCACGTATATGGCACCTCCGAGAATAGGCTTCAACCGCGACAGGACCACTTATCTCTTGATCTTAAGGGATCATCCTCACATTTTACGTGAGCAAACCAAACTAGGAGTTGCGCTCTACTCCTAGGGAGGTCCATATCTATCTAACTGGCCAGAAGATCTATCCAAAAGGTAACCATATACACAAAGCATAGAATCATGCATACATATTATCATGAGGAAAGTTGTAACAATCAATTCAATGCACATGCATCATGTATGCAACCATCACTCCTTTGGAGTATGGTGGAACACAGGTAGTGGGAAACACTTCCTAAGAGCAAAGAACTTACTTGGCAACGGAGTGCTCTACTGACCAATCCCAGAACTATGGTCAATGCCACTGACACTTTTGATGTCACGCCCTATACAAAGACACACAAGTAAAAATCAATAATCAACCTAATCTTACAAGGCATTAAGTACATAATAACGGTTCTTAACCGTTAATTAAAACATGTTTTCATCTAATCATATATTATTAAATTATTAATTTTTATAATAATTACTGCAAAATCTAATTTCAAATGATTTTCTATTCACAATATACAGATATTTGTACTTGACAATCCATAAAAAATAATTTCTACTTTTTTAGAGGATTCCTACTTAATAAATAAAGTTTATATATTAAAGAATAAAACTCCAATAATTTAATGAATCTTATGTTAAAACTTGTATTAACAAGTGTGGATTAGCATTTCTCAAGTTGTAACACCCTATAAATAATATAAAGGTTAAATTATTATTTTCTCTAATTTATTATTTAGATTTAATATGATCTTCGAATTTTAAAATCAATTTGATTTTGACCATGTCATTTAAATTAAATGAACTAGTTTAGGAAATGTGTGTTTTATAACATTTTAAAATCATTTGGTAACGATTTTAAATCTTCATAAAGTATGATTTATTAATACAGTTAATACAATATAGATTATGAGACTAAATTAAATCAATTTTTAAAATTAGAAGATTAAATTGAACTAAAAACAAGTATAGAATCAAATTGAATTTAAAAAATAAATCAGAAAAAAAACTAATTTAACTTAAAATTAATAATAAATTTTGGTACTAAAGTAAATAAATAAATATTAAAACCAAGGAACGTTAGTGGTTTCGAAGGAGTTTCTTCTTGGATCTTACCCTCTTGTTTGCTAATATTCTCATTCTTCTGGCTCTGCTTCTTCTCCTTGTAAGTTCTCTCGCTCGCTCGCTCCGCATAAGTTTCTTCTCTTTGTGGACTGTGAGAGGTGCTTGCCTTCGCTATGTACTCATTTTCGCGTGTTTGCTTGCTCTAGATCTGATTATCTTTTATTCGAGTTCTGGTTCGTTGTTTCGTCCGTGCATAATCTGAATTCAAATACTTTCCATCTTGTTACGTGTTACGCTACCAGATCTGTTCCAAGTAAATCCATTTCTCATTTTCAAATCGCGAATCGAGCAGGTTTTCACCAATAACGGAGATCCAAACATTAGCAATTGATGTGTAGTGTGTTCTGCTGAATGAAGAAGTCAAATCATTCTATTTTCGAAACAGTTTTTGAAAATTTTCTTTCGTAGTCGTGTCGAGCAGATCTCTCTGTTCTTTTTCCTCTATTTATTTCCTGTTCGGTTTAGATTTTTGCTCGCAATGAATTATTTTATTGTATTTTGTTTGATGGATTTTAAAGGTAGTTGGTGAAATAAATTAACACTTAACAATGCCTCTTTATTTTTTTTTTTTTAAAAAAACTGGAATATCACTTGCGTGTAGTATTTTTTTTTTTTTTAATTCAGTCTGAGTTTCAAAAATTAGGTTGTGTTCGTTGCATCTGGATAAGATGAGAATGCTTCTCTTATACATTTGATTCTTGAAATATGAGACTTGATTGCAACTATGTGATTTGGCTGACATGTGCCTTCTCATGAATTTCATCATCCAGTTGAACTAAGAGATGGGGTTGTCTTTCACCAAGCTTTTTAGCCGGCTCTTTGCCAAGAAAGAGATGCGTATTCTCATGGTAGGTCTTGATGCTGCTGGTAAGACTACCATCTTGTACAAGCTCAAGCTGGGAGAAATTGTTACAACCATTCCCACAATTGGTATTTACCTTAATTGGTCTTCTACATGCTTCCTTTTTTGCTTATGTTTCAACTTCTTTTATTCTCCATAGTTTTAGAAGTTCTTGTGCTTTATGATGTGATTCTACTCACCATTCAGCTTCACTTGCATGTCTATGGTTGTTAAAAAATGAATTGCCAATTGATGCTTATTTTTGTTGTTATCCAGGATTTAATGTGGAGACTGTGGAATATAAGAATATTAGCTTTACTGTATGGGATGTGGGTGGCCAAGATAAGGTTTGTGGCTTGTATATTTGTATTTTTGCAATAAGTTCTGTTAAAACTTTGAAAGAATATTTTATTCAATTTCGCAATGATTTATAGTATTTTTTCTCCGGTTACTTTTCTTTGTTGATAACAGATGTGATGTGAACATGTGGCAGTAACTACTAACTACTCCGTTCTATTTCAAACTTACTGTTGTGCATCAACATAGGATACATATATGGCACCTGTCTCCTTTTGAGTTTTTCTTTAACCATATTAGGGAAAGTTATCAGTGTTCGGACTTACATTTTATAACAAAGAACTCCTACAAGCAGTGACAGAACACTGCAGAACATCACCCAAAAGTTTGATGGCGGCAGGAGCTTAATGATGTCTTCTCTGTAGTCCTTCTTCCGTGGAATTAGCTTAGATCTTAGTTGTGGTGAAAAACATCAAGTTTTGACAGTTGACTGTGAAGGAAGTTTATGACAAAACAAGAAAGACTCAAAACTTTAGGGTGCCAGTTGCCACCCCCTACCTGAAAGAAGCTCTGCTACTGCCTATGAAAATATATGCTGCTTTATGTTTGTTTAAATGTAGATATATGCAATCTTTCGTAATTTATTCTAGATTCCCCTTCTATAGAATTTGATCCTTAAGATCTGTAGGTTTTGATGGCAACATGCTTGTTGATGGTCTTAGGCCTATCAGAGTTTCTCTCATGAACACACAACATCAACATACTTACATAAGTTATAAACTACATATTAAGCCATTGTGGTTTCCAAGTTTTTCCTGTGAAAATGTGATGGCAGGCATTATACATGGTGTCGCTTACAGTTTGGATGTTAATCAGAATTCCAATGTACATATGTATTTGTAAAGGTTGATGAGTTGTATTTACTTATGGAAAGTTATTTACAGAGTAATCTTGTCATCCATGTATTTTTTTAGTGTATTTCCATGAATGCCTTTGTTCATTCATCTATCTATATTTTTTCATTAGTATTTACCATGTTATGTGCTTTAATCAACATCATTATTGAAATTCATGAGGTAGCAAAATTTTTACTGCGTTCCTGTTTACTTTGCAAAAAAATTGGATGGTTCCTATGACTTTTGCACCTTTATTAGAGTTAGAATACATACATGCAAGGCCTATTGGGTTAACTTTCAAATTTGCCTTGCCTTCATTTTTTAATTCTTGCATACTAAACATTTATGGTCTTCTGTATTGTGCACTCACAGATCCGTCCTTTATGGAGACACTACTTCCAAAACACTCAGGGGCTTATCTTTGTTGTGGATAGCAATGATCGTGACCGTGTTGTTGAGGCTAGAGATGAGCTCCACCGGATGTTGAATGAGGTAAATAGATGACACTAAGAGCAAGATGAATCTAAAATATGTGGACAGCATAACTTTGACCGAAAGGTCTTGATTGATGAGTCGTTACAAATAAACCTGCATACACTGGATTTGAAATTTTGATACTTCTCATGCTCTGTCAACTCCAGAAAGCTCTGGCTATAGTTGTACACTTTTTATTGATAATCTTCTGGCTGTAGCCTTTCTTGGTTGACTTTATGAGCAATGATGGTGAAACTGTTGCATTTAAGCATTATATTTCGTGGTAGAAAATTTAGTTATCTTGGTTAATTTAAAGGATGAGTTGAGAGATGCTGTTCTCCTGGTATTTGCCAACAAACAAGATCTTCCAAATGCTATGAATGCTGCAGAAATCACAGACAAGCTTGGTCTTCATTCTCTTCGCCAACGCCACTGGTATTCAAAAGCATTTCTGTTATATCTGCTGCTTCCACCTTTAATTAATGTGTACTTTGATAATTGAATTTTTGTATTGAGTTTTTTTTTCTCCCTTTCATTGCAGGTATATCCAGAGCACATGTGCCACCTCTGGGGAAGGGCTATATGAAGGACTGGACTGGCTCTCCAACAATATAGCTAACAAGGTAGGCCTTAAAAATTCTGCATCTCCTGTGTTCGTTGCTTGACCTGTGTAACTCTGATTGATTTCTGTTTACTTTTCTGGATCAGGCTTAGGGAACGTTTTGTGGAATGCCGCTATCTTCTTGCTTGGCTTTACGATTATATTATGAGGTTGATGGGTTGTTGCTTCTCTTATGTAGCATTATATATTTTCTTTTTTACTCTTTTTCAGTCTTTACTTTTTCTTTATTTAGGTGTTTGATACTATATCATAGCAATCGTATTGGATCCTGTAGAATTTTTAAATAATTAATGAATTACAAACTATACATGACCCGATCATGTTTTTCAATCCTGCATCAGTCAATAATCTCTAAACATTTAAATTTAAAGCTTCTATTAATCAGTTGTTCCGGTGGACGCTTTAGAAATTTCACTTAATATGGAGTACAGTACTTTGATTATGCGGAAACAGTGCTAATTCTGTAATCAATGGGATTCCAATATTTCCCCTTCCCGGGTGCTACTTTATAATAGTGATTCTGGTAGCACTGCGTTTTTCTATTAAAAAAGTTTGAATTACTCGAGTCTATAACCGACGTTACATAGTTCCATCTTAATGCTTATTTCTTTTTCATGTCACAAAAGCCTATGTCTGTAATTGAATCAACGGGGAATAATAAAAATGAAGGCTATGGATTGGAGTTTTCGAGCCATGATAACCTAGATCCAGCAAAGGATTAAGGCAATATATATTCATGCTTGGAGTCGTGTATGATTTGGTTAATTTGTTGTCAATAGTTTCATGGAGCACTTCATTTTGTAGTGTACGTTGTTCGTATGCACTGTTCATTAATAGCAGTGTGTCATATATAATGCCTGTAAACTACGAATGGCTATTGGCTAACACCTTCCACTTCCCTAATCATCCAGGTTTTTAACTCCATAATATATATCAAAGAAGTGGAAAATAAATAAACTCAAATTTGGTCCAACCAAAATAATTTTTTCAATATAATTTATACATAAACTAATTTTAATTTTTGAAAAAAAAATTAAATTCATGATATCTAGACAACTAATTTTTTCAATATTTACCTAACACTCATCATTTCTATCTTTCCTATCACATTATATCATTTATAACACTAATTTTTTCTTTTAATTTTTTTCTCCAAATAATAAAACACATAACGATAAACCACGTACATGTGTCTCTCTCTCTCCCTCTCTATATATATATATATATGTATATATATATATAAAAGCGTACTTAATTTGTTTTCAGAATTTATGATGATTGCAGCTTCGCTAACAAATGAGATCAGATCAGAGTTTCAAGGTAACCAAACAAACCATCCTCTTAACTATTTCGCGTAGTTGAACATACCGGTTTATAATCGGAAATTTAAGGAAATTGTTACTTCTACTTCCCGAGTATTGTGAAATATATTTTAGACAATAACATTCATATTATACGTACGGGAGAAACAGTATACTTGTTCAAATGCAAGTTAAATAAATGAACCACGTCCAGATTCATGCATGTAATTAAGTCATCATAGCGGAGGAAAACTAATGCACTTAAATAGTTAATACCTTTTATTCCAGTAACTAGCTAGGTCTCTTTTCTTTTTCTATTATCACCATAAGCCACCAGTTTTGGTTGATGAGCAGCCTGCATGAGTCTTGGTATAAATTTTTTATTTTCAGACACCTTTGTGTAAATATTCTGTGAAGCCAAATATACGTATATTTTCTTGGCAAAGCTTAATTAATGCTCTACTACTCCGGAGACCGGAAGCACTCGTTTTAAAAGTTTAGTTTGTTTAAACATTAAAACAATTTTGGACCAATTTCCTACAAAGGTAATTTGGTTGTATATAATAAGAAGAAAAAAAAATAATAATAGTTTCTGTACAAAGTAAAATGAGTTTTTCATAAATTAATTTGTAGATGTGTTTTTATCTTTTAGAGAAATTATGAGATAGCTCTTATAAATTATAAAGTTGGAGATCTCATTGTGATTTTATGTGGAGAATTGAGAGATGGAATGCAGAAGAATCGAATTACCCATCTTGAATATGTTGGAATGCAGAAGAATCGAATTATCCATCTTGAATATGAACAACACAGTCCCTTTGTTTCTAGGGAACTGCCGCCAGACTATGAATCTATGAATCCGTAGGCAGGCGACCTTTGTTTCTAAAAGCCTCTTTTTTATGTTAGTGAAATTCTCGGATATTTGGATTTAAAGTCAAAGACAATCTAAATAAATAATAATAATAATAATAAACAACCAGAGTAGGGCAAAAAATTAAAAATAATACAAATAAATAAAAAAAATTTGGAAAATGGTGCAACCAGCAAACAAATTGACAAAATGGTGCACCCTAACACGCCTGGTTTGGACGTGTTTCACCAGATTTTAACACGTGATGACCAGACGACGAGGTGCGGTGTGGTCGCACCTTGTTTGCATGACCGTCACTTGTCAAAAGCTGGTGAAACAAGTCCCATTTGGACGTGTTTAAGGCGTGTTAGGGTGCACCATTTTACAAATTTGTTTACTGGTTGCACCATTTTCCAAATTTTTTTATTTATTTGTATTATTTTTAATTTTTTGCCACCAGAGTAGTTTTAAGAGAACTGAAGATGGTTATTGGTTTATTCTCCTATATTGGTCACAAATTTGCAATACTAAGGCCACATGTGACACGATACTTTCAAGGGTAGAGATACATACAATAACTCACATTTTATGTGTATGTATAACCTGTTATGATCATTTCTATATCACAACGAATTACATATCCCAGAATGCATTTGATAACAAATGTTGTTTTGAAGTTCATAAAATACACAGAAAAAACGCACAGAGCATTTAAAATTTATCTACTGCCTCAATACTCGGTTTGAGCTCAGGATAAAGTTTTCCTCGCCAGCAACGGTGGAATTTAATCGTCCTGCAGCCCAACCATTATTAATTACTCGAAATGCAGCACGCGCTGGATTCCCTGTTACATGGCTTCCCGCAACTTGCTTTCCAAATTCCGGAAGATCACCTAGTTTTCTCTCTTTCGTTTTCTTTCTATCTTCATCTTGTTCTTTCTGCAGCCAACTTTCTACTGTTCTCTGCATATTCAAAACTAATTAGGCACAATTTTTTTTAAATGAAAAACTCACTGCTCAACTCTGCCTAAAGTCTCATAGTTGGTCCCAAACCCGGATAAATGAGGACTGAGAAGGATTGTGTTAGAACCAAAAAAACACTTGTCAAAATCCTAAATATTGATTATGACTGTGTGCTAATACTAGGTTGTTACTCAGAAGTAATACGTTGTATAGTTTGAATATAATGTTAAATGAACTAGAGTAAAAAACAGTGTTTTGGAAATTATCACAGTGCCAAGAAAAATGACACTAACTCATTTAAAATTATACTCGAGGCATACAATGCACTATTTCTTGGTACATTCTCACACAATTCGGCATGAGTATGCTTGGGGTCTTGGCAAGTTTTATGATAGCTGTCAGGAACCTAACACAATCCTCTTCCTTTACTTGGATTTGGAACCAACTATGCAACCATAGACTAATTTGTTAATTTCTTTGACTAAGGCCTATAATACCATATGATACAGTGAGTGGCGTATAAATAATTGATCAAATGAGTTTTTAAGTCTCAAAATAATGTATAGCACTAGTCGTTAGTGACAATTTGCTATTTTCTTTGACGTCCATAGGCATTGCTAGTTGCAGCTTCCCATGGGCCACATAAACCTGATAAAAAGAACATTAAGAATGATGAAGGACTATGCTAAAACATTGACATAAAAAGTGTTCAGAATGGAGCATAGACGTACAATATTTGTTGGCCAATCCTCAAGACCATCAAATATATGTGTTGCATAGATAATAGTAGCACCCCTCTCGTCACATTCCTTTCCTAGAAATCTCAGAAGGTCAGCTCTTGCTAGAACATCAAAGTCAACTGTTATCTCATCGAGAAGAACCTATATAAACAAGGAACAAGCTTGTACATACGCGCAATGAGGCGAAAATGACTTTTTTAACCGATCAAACAAAAGATTATCACACCTTGAATGGTTTGAGGAGACCCATACATTGCACTCTTCTTCTTTGTCCATCAGATACTTCATGCAATCTCCAGGAAAGATCGATATCTAATACCTGCCCAGTTGAACAGCAAGACGGAAATTAAGCAACAGTATTTCCAGAGACAACTATATATGCGTTCCCACAAAAACCTTTCCAGAAATAGCCACGCATAAACAGAGAAAATGAACATCAAGAGTACATAATGGCTTTATTTTTGGTCAAATCTGAAACTGCAAAGCTCAGTCTTTATGCCATCTGGCATCTAATATCAAATTCATGGATAAATGCTGGTAACATATTTAATGCATTCACCTCAATGAGTTAGTTTCCTTATATTTTATTAACATAAACTACATAAGTTAAGAGAAACCTCATGGACAACCACATTCCTAAATGAACCAAAGAGGCCAATGGAAAAAGAAGGATATCTTAAGAAATGAATAAAAGTCAAATAATATTTCTCATGGTTATACAGAAAGTGGTATTTTTGTATAAAACAACATGCCAATTCAATGTTCACTAAGCCACTCCTACAGCCATATCTATGCCCACAAAGAGAAAACAAGCTGCCAAAGAATTGTGGTCAATTGTATTAGGTAGTTAATAAAAACCACTAAAGGTAAATTATTCATGGTGTTGCCCTGCTGCTTTGTTTTGCTTACAAGCTTGGTAAAGTATAATCAACTTTGTCGGCAAAAGAACCTAAATAATATTTTTTTATTAAATATTTACGAATAAGGAGTTGTTTCCAAAATATTTACAGAAATGGGATTGTGTATAGGCGTGTTGTAACATGCCTAATCCAGACATGTTACAGCTGCTCCATTTCTATAAATATGTCCCCCCCACCAGTTCCTCATTTCCACCATCTCTTTAGAAGTGCTCTGCCTTCTCTCTAGAGTTTTTCGCTAGATGTTCTGTGCAGCGAAGCTCTGCTGAATTGTGAAGTCTTTCAGAAAAAATCTTGCGACCAAGTAAGTGGATTTAATTTTTTGCCTCTGTTACAATATTTTTAGTCATGTTGTTATTATTTAGTTGTTTATATTGTTAGTGATGCATGTACTTATTTTTTAGCAAAATAGATGTTAGGTTACTTAATAATTGTTTTAGTTTAGGGTTTAGGATTTATGTATTAGAAAAATGTTAGGATGATGTTAATTTGTTAGTGACAAAAATTTAGGGTTAATGTGTAGTTATTGTATGAGGGTTAAATTATTAGGGTTTAGGGTTGGGGTTTATGGTAATGGTATGAGGGTTTGTGGTTTATGGTGTAGGGTTTGGTGGGCATGGGTACATCAGTTTGAGGGAGTAGGGTTTGCTAGGCATGGTTAGGTTGTGTTTAGGGTATGGTCATGTGACGATAGTTTGTGGTTTAGGGTTTAGGGTTTGGTGGGCATGGGACGTGACGTTTGGGTTAGGGTTGGATTAGGGTTGGGTTTCATGGTCATGTGACGATGGTGTGCGGTTAAGGGTTTAGGGTTTGGTGGGCCAGGTATGTGACGTTTGGGCTAGGGTTAGGTTAGGGTTGGTTTCATGGTTCCAGTTGCATGGTTTTGGGTTTGGTTCAGGGTTCAGGGCTAGGGTTGGGGTAGGGTTGGGTTTCATGGTCATGGGACGATGGTGTGCGGTTAAGGGTTTAGGGTTTGGTGGGCTAGGTATGTGACGTTTGGGCTAGGGTTGGGTTAGGGTTGGTTTCATGGATCCGGTTGCATGGTTTAGGGTTTGGTTCAGGGTTCGGGGTGCAATGATTAGGGTTTATGGTTTTAGGCAGAGTAATTAAAACCGGTTCGGACCATTGACCTAGTGACCCAATACCTCGACCGGGTAAATGATCGAAATTTGTTTTAGGTTTTATGTTTAGGGTTTAGTGTTTAGAAATTTGTTGTTTTAATGATTTGTGAATTGTACATAACTGTTAACATGGATTTTTATTTTTGGTGTATGAAGTTACTGATAACATAGCCGATTTATCTGGATTTGATTCGCCGCGCTCTGTATCAGATCATGAGGTTGAGCCGATGGATCCGACATCTTATATGGTTCCTACCCTGTACAAGTGGGGCGCTTTGCGTAGGCGTACTCAACGCACCCATGTTTCACAAGTTGTGTGGAACGAGGGCAGAGTACGACTACTAAAGACTCGACGTGGCAAGCTGTCGGGGGGGCCAGCATATGACAATATTCCTCAAGTCGTTTCTGATATGCTGCATGACGCTGGCTTTCTTCATGTCGCACGCATGCGACATATTCAGGTATGCAACACCTCATATTAGTAATCAAATTTTATTTAATGATAACTATAGTTGTCAATTGATTAATGATATTGTTTTAGATTGATGCTGGGCTGATTAGTGCTCTGGTTGAGCGATGAAGGCCAGAGACCCATACGTTCCACATGCCACATGGAGAGATGACTATCACGTTACAAGATGTCGCTGTTATTTTGGGATTGCCCACGGCTGGCAATGTCGTCACTGGAGTGACTTTGTCCGATTGGGCGGAGGTCATTGAGGACGTTTTCGGTCAAGAACCTGATGACGAAACGGAGTTGACCGGTGGATATCTACGACTGACTTACTTCGATAGGCATTTTGGGGATTGAGGTCAGTTGGATAAAGATTTTGTTAATGTGACACGGTTTGCAAAGGCGCACATTGCCCACCTTATTGGTGCATGACTGCTCAACGATCTATCTGGAGGTAGCGTGATGGCAGCACGCTATATCCCTTTGTTGGCTGGGGATTTCCCAGAGATCGGAGGATATAGCTGGGCCTCAACGGTCCTTGCACATTTGTTTAGGCAGATGTGCGAGTGTACAGATGCATCCAGAAAGGACATTGGTGGATGTCATATGCTGCTTCAGGCGTGGGCGTGGCTGAGATTCCCACCAATTACTCCATGTATTCCGCAGCCTACGGACCCACATTCGCATTTTGCACACCAGTATGTGTGACTATATGTTCATTTTATAACAATTTTAACAATTAAGCCCTACATTGTTTAATGTTAGTTATTTTGTTAACAGGTTTAACGGGCTACCCCAGCTTAGCTCGCACGAGGTGGTCTACTACAGGACGACCTTCGATGCCCTCACTCGGGACAACGTATGTATAGTGATTGTTTAGTAATTGTAAGTTTGCATTTGTGGTACATGTGATTACATAAAACAAGCTAACTTTTTTTTTATGTGCAGGTGGTCTAGAAACCATATGGGGACTACCATTTCGTTGGAGCATCTGACCATGAGCCATTGTTGTGGATGGCATCAACGCCTATTATCTGTTTCCACACAGTTGAAGCTTGCCAGCTGAATAGATTCATGCGGCAATTTGGGAGGGATCAGCCAATCCCGCGTCCTGCCATGAAGCTTAAGGGTGTGCACGATTTTTCACTGCATGGTAAACGAGAAGAAAACTGGGTTCGTAAGCTCAGACCGCTTATCAGACGCTGGCAGCATAGGGAAGAACACATCGACCTCCCCCCCAATCCAGGGCCCAATGTCACCAAACCATGAGTACATGGTTTGGTACAGGGAAAATGGGAAGCGGTTTATCACCAAGGAGGGTGCCAAGATGGGTCGTAGTGTAAGTTTCGTTTTAATTAAATTTTTTATGTTATTTACATTAATTATCATAATTGACATTGTTGACACTGATGTTTACATATTTGAATTTGAATTTATAGGTTGATGGGATAGAGATGCTCTACTTCGCGACACTTAGACAGAATAGGCCGACGTTCGACTTCAATTGGACAAATCAGGAGTTGGGTCGCTTAATGTCTGTCTTCACACAAAGTTGTCAGGTGGTCGAGGTTGTACCACAAGCTCCCGAGATGCAGCTTGAGGAGGAGCCACAATTGTCTCTTTAAGCGACGTCGCAGAAGAAAAGGACGTGGTCTAAAGCGTCGACGGCGACCTATTCCACAGGTGCCTGAGCCCATTGTTGGTCCCGGACCTGCCGCCCCAGGTTGTTATAGGCCTCCAGTTATGTCATCGACATATGGGAGTCAGGTTTTTTTTATCATGATCCTACTGAGCATACCGGGTCGTACTATTACGCAGGTGTGCCTTCACCTGCGGACGCACAGACACAGGGTGAAAATATTGGCTTTGGGAATGTTCCCGCTGGTTGGATGCATACCAACGTGGACCAAATGCTCATGGATTTTGATATGGCCACAACAGGTTGTGGGGGTTAGGCAACAGATGCACCATATGTGTCTAAACCTGCTGAGCATCCTATGCCATTATATGCAGACCAGGGCACTCCATGTCCACCTCCATATGTCCCGACATATGAGGCAAGCCCTTCCCAGCCAGACCCGCATCGGCCAGATCCTTATCAGGCAGGCCCCTCTCAGGCAGACCCGGTCGAGGCAGGCAGTTCTCAGCGACCTCAAAGACGGAGGCAACCTGATCGACAAGCGCGTCATGTGACGTGGCCACCACCGTCTTATTTTTAGTCGGATCGTTGTACATTTCGATTGTTTGTACCGTTTATTTTAATGATGTGTAGCGTAACTATTATGTATGTTACATTTGTTTGTGCCATTTAAATTTTTTTAATTATGCTTAGTCTAAGTATTATTTAGCTTATAATTACCGTGAAATGCACAAATTCATCTGAATCCCATATTTTTATGCAAAGAACAGTAAACTCATAGGTCTGAAGTAAAAAACAAAACATAATGTTCATTTGTAATAAGATCGATAATGTAAAACAACATATTCAGCGCACCTTTCTCATTCCATCTGGATGTCTGGTTTGCTAAAATAGCTAAAATTTCAATTGGACAAAAACGTTTCCAGTAGTTCGATTCCGCTATGATCTTCAACACGTCTTCGTCGCTTGTCAACTCTTTTATGTGATATTCGATTGTGCTGGTTGAATATTGTGCATGGCGTGGATGTCAAAAAAACAATTTTCTCACCACCTGTGACATGTGAATCCCATCAAGGGGAAATCCAACCGGTGCAACTTCCTTGATGACAGCCTTCAGTCTTTCCATGATGCATGCAAAAAGAATTTGAAATCGTATTGGGTTTGTTCCAGTAAAGGCATAACCCACACAACCGGCTCTTCGGGGTATGTTCCACTTTCCGTTGTAATATAGCATTGCATCATGCGTTGGAACGATTGTGGATTGAAGTAGGTTGAGTATGCCATCGGGTGTTCTGTGGATGGCACATAAAATTTCAATTGGGCCAGCACTCGACATATTGTCACTGCATCTTAACATTCTGCAAACATCATCATCATTTGTGAGTGCCACAGAAGTAAAAAAATAGTGTTGACCTGCATGCAGGGTTGGTTATCGATAGTAGATGTTATCAACAAAATGGTCATCAGTAAGAATAAGGGTTTGCTGCATCCTACTCTTCAGGGTTTGAAAAGAACAGCCATCAGGAACTCGCATTGGAATTGGAGTTGCACATTGGAAAGAAACCCCTGTTTCGTCGTGCTTCGTTGATCCATTCAGATAAATGAATGCTAATTTTGAATTACCAATGTTCTGACTGCTGGTTTCTCCTAAAAATGTCATCGTATGCACACTGAATTTTGAGTGCCGAGCATGTGAGTTATATAGGGCTAAATGGCGCCCAACTTGGGCGTGTGCAATGACGGGGTAATTGTTAGGCGTGTTCGGTCACGCCCAAGTTAGGCGTGTTGAATGACGGCCAACTAGTGCGTCTTCAAGGCGTGTTCAGTCACGCCCAAGTTGACCGTGTTGAATGATGCCCAACTAGGGCGTCTTCAAGACGTGTTCAGTCATGCCCAAGTTTGGCGTGTTGAATGACGCCCAACTTCAGCGCCTTCAAAGCAACGTTTTCAACGCGCGTTCAAACATGAATAGTATTAAAACGTTATAAACAAAAAGTTAATACAAAACTAATATAACATATCGAATAACGTTGTGCATTAACATACAATTAATAAAAAAAAACATACAACCACTCAGAAAATCATGAAGTCCCCCCACGACTAGGACAAACTCTCCGGTTGTGCCCAACTTGCTTACAAATGCCACACCTCAAACGTCTCTGGGATGTTTCGACTTCGTCCATCTCGTTACGTATTCTAGTGGACCTTGGACGACCTTTGGCACGCAGCATTGATCGGTCAGGTATGATGACTGGACCATACCAGGTGGAATGACCCGTTCATTACCTATTGGCTGCCATGGCACTAAATATGCCTGCACCAACGTACTTACAAGGAAGACGTCGTCCACGTACTGAAATGGATTTTGGCGCACATGTAAAGCAGCAACTACGACATGACTACATGGGTATTTGAATGCCTTGAACTTTCCACACTAACAAACCCGATCGGCAAGGGACACTGAATATGACTTGTCGCACCCATCATCCACCTGAAATAACGTTCGAGCAACGTTATATTTGCGTACATGGTGCCCTGAAGCCAGGGACTGATTACGCCTCATTGCTTCAACCACATTTTTGCAATATCATTGTGAATGCTGAAGCTGTTCGGCAACCGCCTCAGCTCTGTCTACAAAATACTGAACCATTCGGGTGTACGTGTGTTTCACAAGAGCTGTGATAGGCATGTTCCTGGCTCCCTTCAACACCCTGTTCACTGATTCAACCAAGTTTGTTGTCATGTGGCTGTATCTTCTCCCCTCCACATCATATGCACGTGTCCATTTCTCTTTGGGGATGGAATCGATCCATTTGGCAACCTCAGGACTGGTCTCACGAAATCGCGCAAATGCGATGTCAAACTCGACCATAGATGGTGTATAACCTGCAACATCAAAAAATACATCAACATAATTCTATTTACAAATTTTTCTTAACCAAAAGTATCATAAATATCAACGTTTTCAGTCACCTAAATTCATGAGGGCCTTCTTCTGTCTTGCATCCTTGAATCTCTGATTAAAATTACTGACAATGTGTCGCAGACAAAACATATGATGCGCAAAAGGTGGTTGCCAACCAGGATGACTTTGAACAGCAGATATAATGCTCCGGTGGTGATCTGAAATGAGGCATATATTTTGCATGCGAGGAACGTGGAAGCGAATGTTAAAAAGGAAATAATTCCAAGCTTCCAGCATCTCCCCCTCAACAATGGCAAATGCCAAAGGCACACATTCATTATTCCCATCCTGAGTTGTGGCAACCAACAATTTTCCTTTATATTTGCCATATAAATGAGTCCCATCAATTTGAATGATGGGTTTGCAATAGTTAAATGCCTCACAACACTGTCCAAAAGTCAAAAAATGTGATGAAACACGCGTTTTGCCCGTACCAGTCGATTTGAAACGAAGTAATCATTCGTCTGAATATCAAAATAAGAACCTGGTGCAAAACGAAGCATGTAGTTACATCATCTGGGCAAGAATGCATAAGATTCTACCCAGTCCCCATAAACCATTGCCATTGCTTTCTGCTTCGCATACCAAGCATTTCGATAAGAAACTTTAAATCCATATGTGTTGGTAATCCTCTCCTGAACCAATGAGATTGACGTTGATGGTTCCTCCTTAATCATTCCTAAAAAAAAACAATCAATAACATGCTTTGAGAACAAATATGTTTTTGAAATGCATAATAGCGAATTAAAACATACCAACAATCACGTCAGAATCAAGCTGTATGTGACCTTATGAAATATGATCATTCAAGCAATTGTGTTTTCCACCCTATTTTGAAACAACCCACTTCTCACGGAAAACTGGTTTAATAACCGTAACCCTCCAAGGGCAACCATCAGTATGCGCAACACACTTCATGGAAAACTTGTCAGGCTTGCTCTCAACCACAGTTGCTTCTTGATGCTCCTTCATTAAGTTATGCTTCACTGCTATTTGCGCTTCCTTTTTCGAGTCAAATTCTTGTTTAACAAACAAATCATCCCCTAGTTGCCACGGACCCTGCACTGATCCTGAACCAGAACCAGAACCAGAACCGCTAAAAGAGTCTTGTTCGGGTAGGTAACTCCAATCAATATATGTATAATGAGGAATTCCTTGCCAGAAAGGAATCACCCCAGCAGCTGCATATTCAACGTCAGTTTAATTAACGATATCAACTAAAAAGCACTAACAACACAAATTCTTACCAAAAATGAATCACTTAAGATTTATAAGTATCTATCTAAAAAGTAAATAAAAAGAAATCAACTTAAACCCTCCAAACCCTAAACACGATGTACGCCTGCCGACACAACCTTAACTCATCACCTGAATACCCAAATCCTAAACCCCAACCAAACCCTAAACCTCAACAGAAAGCCATAAACTCCAACCAAACCCTCCAAACCCTAAACACGATGTACGCCTGCTGACACAACCTTAACCCATCACCCGAATACCCAAACCCTAAACCTCAACAGAAAGCCATAAACCCCAGCCAAACCCTCCAAATCCTAAACACGGTGTACGCCTGCCGGCACAACCTTAACCCATCACTCGAATACCCAAATCCTAAATCCCAACCAAACCCTAAACCTCAACAAAAAGCCCTAAACCCCAACCAAACCCTCCAAACCCTAAACACCATGTACGACTGTCGACACAACCCTAACCCCTCACCCGAATACTCAAACCCTAAACCCCAACCAAACCCTAAACGTCAACAAAAAGCCCTAAACCCCAACCAAACCCTCCAAACCCTAAACACCATGTACGACTGCCGACACAACCCTAACCCCTCACCCGAATACCCAAACCCTAAACCCCAACCAAACCCTAAACCTCGACAGAAAGCCCTAAATCCCAACCAAACCCTTCAAACCCTAAACACCATGTATGACTGCCGACACAACCCTAACTCCTCACCCGAATACCCAAACCCTAAACACCAACCAAACCCTAAACCTCAACAGAAAGCCGTAAACCCCAACCAAACCCTCTATAACCATGTACTATCAATCCTAAATCCTAACCCCTAACTATTTAACCTAAACAATAAAGCACAAACACTTCCGGTTAAACAACATTCACCTAAACAATTTTCTATATAAAACAAAATTCTACCATCCTAATTCATTTAGTCAACCAAGTTAACTAACAAAATAACATCATTTAATGCACATTCAAAAACATATTAATAAACAATATAAAACAAATTAAATGACAAAACATACATATATACATATATGCGTACATTCTAATTCACATCCTTAGCTAATTTACCTTGTTCTGGTTGACTAGAACCACCCTCCGCATGATCACGACTTTGAGATGGATTAACATCTTCCTGATGCACACTAGCATCCTCATCCTCATCCGATGCACTAGGATCCTCCTCAAGAAGCCGATCTTCCATTGCGATATTTTCATCATCGTCATCCTCTTCATCGTCATCAATGACCCAAGTTGGGTCATGTGAATCCTCCTCAGACACGTTTACCTCTCCACCAACAAATGATGCCCCTCCAGCAGCATACGATGCCCCTCCAGCAGCATATAATGATGTATGATGTGGAACTGCTTGGATGGGTAAACCAACATCCTCAACTTGTGTAATATCCACGTACAACTCCAAAAAATCTTTCCTTCCCTGGTTGCAAAATTCATCCAGTACCAACTCCACGTCTTCATCATCCATTATTTGAAACCCCATGAACTTCTCGTATTGCCATAATCTTCCCGTCAGTAAAGTTATACATTGGTTGCTATTTCGACGTAATTTTTGTCGTATCTTCTCATGCAATTCACTAAGTGTTGAGGTACGCTTCACAGAGGTTCCTCGTGTTTCCCCTTCAAAAATGACACCCTGTTGGCCTTGATATTTTCTTCCATTACAATATAAGATAACGCGAATAGAATTACTACGTGAACTCATGCTTCTCGTCACTCAAAACAACTTCAAAAATCTCTGAAAAAAAGAAAATACACTAGAATAGTAGGCAGTTTAGCAAAGACACAGAACACTGGAAGACCAACTATGAGGGACAGTCTGAGGGGGGGGGGCATATTTATAGAAATGGGGCAACTATAACATGTCTAATCCAGGCATGTTACACAGCCCCATTTCTATAAATATTTTGGAAACAACCCCTTATTCGTAAATATTTAATAAAAAAATATTATTTAGGTTCTTTTGCCCGACTTTGCCTGATTAAAATTACAAAAAGCATACTTATGTCATATGAAGAGAAAAAAAAGTATTTCATGAAGTGTATGCTGACACATAAAACCAAGGAACATGTTAGGTTAATAAAGGTTTAAGAAAAGATTCATCAAAGCAGACCTTGTTCTCTCCCCCCCCCCCCCCCCCCCCCCCCCCCCCCCCCCCCCCCCCCCCCCCCCCCCCCCCCCCCCCCCTCCCCCTCTTAACTTACTCAAGTCTAAATAGATTTGCATAACTTCATCATAGCTAATTAGTGCAATTAAAGATTATACTAGTAATCATCTTAAAGTACAAAATGGGAATTACTCCAATAATCTGTTGTTAAGTTTTTTTACCTCATTTTCAATTAAATAGGTTACATAATTCTCTTCATATTTTTTGTATTTTTTCATGTAAATACTTTTTTAGATAATTTAAAGGCTAACTAACACAATCATTTTAAAAGGAAAAATCTGATTTTTTCTAATATCTCTCTGTTTTTATTTTTCGGTAAATTCAATAAATTTGATATCAATTATATTAAGATAATTAATATTAGGTATTTTAATAAATTTAATATAATTTTACTTGCATTTTTTTTATCTGGTCTTGTTCCTCTTGTCCTATCTAGTACCATAATTTTAACAAATCAAACAAATTCTTAGTGTCTCATGTCTTGCATAGATATTAATTTTATAATTTATAAATTTTTATATATTATAACTTTTTAATGTATTTATCTATTATATTTAAATTAATAAGAAATACATGAATAAAAATATATATTAATATACATATACATACACAATAGCTAATGATATTAATATACAATTAAATGTTAAATGTTATAAACTTCACACCAAAAATTTGTATGATGTATACTATATTTTCGTATACATGCATTAAGCTTGTGTTTTTATAAAACATCCTACTTCATGAAAATTGTATCTCCATGAATTTTATTTTATATTTTTATATTAATAAATTTATATATTGTTAGTGGGAGAAATTTGAACATTAATAAAAAAAATTAAATATAAAAATCTTCTTTAATTGATTAAATAAGGAAAAATTGATTTGAACCAAAAAATTATTCCAAATGGATTGATGTTATTATTGAAACTTTGAATATTCTTTAACATTTGAGCATATTTTTATTCATGTATTTCTTATTAATTT
>PYAF01005714.1:260142-282559 GCA_007407185.1 Glycine tomentella
TGTCATTTCTGTAATGTTTCACTATTTTAGGTAAAAAGGAAAATCATTTTTATGAAGTGGCTGAAAAGAGGATAAGTGGTGAGAAGTTACTTAATCATTCGTTAATGCTTCATATTGTTAAAGGGATTATGTGAAAATTGTAATTGATGAACTCAACTCCAGTGAAGAAAGTTCTGAAGTAGGCATATTAAGTATTGACTCTTTAGTATGTCATATTGTTGCATGGTATTTTATTTAATTTTGTATTAAATTAAATTTATAGCGTTAAGCTGAATTTTAAATTTTAGAGTACTAACAATTTAGTTTTTTATTTATTTTATAGAATAAAATCCCTTTAATGTGGTGTATTTTTTAAATTTATGTGGTAGTATAGAAACCAATTTCGAAAAAAAAGTTGGGAGATGCGTTTACAAAAAAATTAAAATTAAAAACCTACGAAGACGGTTATTATGAAAACCGTCATCGTATGATATACGATGATGGTTTTCCTAAATAACCGTCTTTGTAGGTTTTTAATTTCAATTTTAATTTTTTTAAAAATTAAAGACCTACGAAGACGGTTATTTAGGAAAACCGTCATCGTATGGCAGTATACGATGACGGTTTTCTTAATAACCGTCTTCGTTTCTATTTAATTTTAATTTTAATTTTTTTAAAAATTAAAGACCTACAAAGACGGTTATTTAGGAAAACCGTCATTGTATGACAGCATACGATGACGGTTTTCCTAAATAACCGTCTTTGTAGGTCTTTAATTTGAATTTATTTTTTTAAAAATTAAAAACCTACGAAGACGGTTATTTAAGAAAACCGTCATCGTATGCTGCTATACGATGACGGTTTTCCTAAATAACTGTCTTCGTTTCTATTTAATTTCAATTTTAATTTTTTTAAAAATTAAAGACCTACAAAGACGGTTATTTAGGAAAACCGTCATCGTAGGTTAACTTACGATGACGGTTAATTCGTAATAATCGTCTTCATAGATTTTTAATTTTTTAAAAAAATTAAAATTGAAATTAAATAGAAAAGAAGACGGTTATTAAGAGAAAACCGTCATCGTATGCTGACCTACGATGACGGTTTTCCTTAATAACCGTCGTCGTTTCCTTTTAATTTTAAAAAATAAATAAATAAAAAATTAGAAACGATGACGGTTTTTGGAACCGTCGTCAAAAGTACCCCTTTTTAACGACACGCACAACGATGACGGTTCAACAACCGTCATCGTAAGGCCAAAATAACCGTCGTTGTTTGCGCTTTTTGTAGTAGTGTGACAAAACTAGGAGCAAATATTCTGTATAACTCCTATATGAAAAGTTTAGTAATAGTTAAGTATAGAACAATTTATTGTATAGTTGTCGTTTCAAGGTCGTTTTTTCTTCGAATTTGAATTTGGGCCTTAGGATATTGGGCATCCTAACCGCTATGCACAATTTGATAATGTTCTTATGGGTCTTCTAAGAAGAATTTTGGATGATAAAAAGCGAGTACAAGAGGCTGCTTGTTTAGCTTTTGCAACGCTGGAGGAGGTTCTAACTACAATTTTTGTTCATTTGCCCTAACAAACTGATTCATGTATCTAAATATCCTCACCTTAGCCACACAATTCCCGATATAATTGTTTAAAAGCCACAAACTTGTAAGCTTTAATGAATGGAAAGTTGAAGAAAGACCACCGATATTAGCTGATCAAGCTTTTCCAAGTCAAGCAGAACAAAAAGGGAAAGTACAGAAATTCTCCTTACTAGTAACTCTCTCACTGTCAGCACCTCACTATTGAAAGTTGATCCAGTTTTCTGCATCCACACAACAAACACATTCAGAAATTCCTATCACTTCAATCCAGATAGGAATTAAAGATTTGATATCAAAGAGACAGTGAAGAACAAAACCAAACAACCCCTTCAATGTTAGACGATAGAAAGAGAGAGAGGGAGTGAGCCTGAGAGAGAGTGTGTGTTGTGCAATTAGCGATCCTATTCGAACCCAAACAATCCTAACCCCTCTACTGCGCCATAACCTATCTGCACTTTCCCATCCACACAAAATAACCCCAACCTCTCTGCGCCATAACCTCTCTGAACCTTTCGAATTCGATCCACGCTAAACAACCCAAACCCCTCCATGCCTTCCGATCCTCTTTCGAAATAAACAACTCCGTAACAATGTGAGAGAGACATAGCCCTTCACCCCCAATTACGTAACATGTTTCCTTAGTAAGAGAGACATGAGAGCTATGTTTCCTTAGTGATTTATGGATTTGTTTCTTTAGCCATTTAGGTTTTTCAATCAAGACACTGAGAGGGAAATCGAAAAAAGAGAGCTGGTTATCTTTTTGGATAGTGAATCAGAGAGCGGGTTTGTTTTTGGGGTTGGGAAAGAGAGCATGTTAGATATGGTGACTGATAATCAGTACCCAAAAGAGTGAGCGTATAATCAGTCACTGATATTAAATTATAGCGACCGTTTTTCAACCACGGGTAAAATATATATTTTTATCATTTGACAAAATATCATTTAAATACTACTTAAATACTAGTATATTAATTATGTTTACATTTCAATTCTTAAGTAATGTTATTAAGTATAAAATATCATTTAAATACTAGTATATTAATTTGAATGTATCATAAAATAAATAATTATTTTATATAATTTGTAATTATAATAAATAAAAACTTTAATATACAAACTGTATTTTTTATTTACACTAAATAGTTTAAAACATACTTGATAAATCCATGGTCAGCATACAAAGTATCGTGCAAAAAGTATAAAACGGAAAGTTCGAGTAGTATCATAACTGTAGGACATGTTTGTAAAGTTATTCGTACAAATTCAAGTTGTAGGTAATGGAGATTTTGTTTTAAATGTAAAAATGCAAAAAAAAATAAAGTTGGTTCTAAACTAAAAACATAACAAATTAAAGGTGAGCAAAAAAAACAAAAAGTTGGTGGAGTAAATGAGTTAAATGCAAAAATAAACGAAATATTAGGGATTTTATTACACTAAGTTAACAATCTTAGTAGTTATAAAAAAATTATCCAACGTTCACTCTAATGCTACCTTAACCCACTATGGTGTTTTAACCATGACTCCTCATATGAAAGCTAGCTTAACTTAACTTATAATCTCTTAGCAAGTCAAGCTAAACCACTTGGATTCAAGAACAAGTATTTTATCAAGGTTAACAAGTGTTATTTTATCCCTAGACATAACACTCATTAGATACCACTTTCAAATCTTAGTCAAAAAGTATTTCCCAGTGATATTTTAACTATGAAACATGTTCATATAGTTTATCACTAATGATACTAATAAACATCCCTTTGTCCCTAGATTAGATATTCATTAAATGCTCTATTCAAAACTTAGTTTTTAAGCATTTTTCAATGACAATAAAAACAAAGCATTAAACCTAAGGTAATTAAACCATAAAACAAGCAATCAAAATGGAAAGAAGTGATAATACAGGAATAAACACTAAATAAATATGAAGATTAACTACATGAGAGTAAACTCGGAAACCTAATTCTTCAACTAAGGAAAATGGAGGATGGGAGCTCCTCAGCTGCCACACACAACCCTAAGTTGATGCTCCCCTCCATCCTAATGCTAAAAGTGGCTTAAATAGGTCCAAAATAGTTGCACTGTC
Organism: Glycine tomentella; assembly: GCA_007407185.1. NCBI lineage: Eukaryota > Viridiplantae > Streptophyta > Magnoliopsida > Fabales > Fabaceae > Glycine > Glycine tomentella. The sequence continues at coordinate 263,801 of PYAF01005714.1, forward strand.
ATTTCTGCATAAGAACTGTCGCTTAGCCTAGAATGTAACACCCCGTGTGCACCCGGTGTATTAACATTATTATTATCAGATTAGCGCATAATAACATAAATTAAAACCTTTGCGGAAGCATCATCGAAAACCATATTTCTTGATTACATTATGTATGGAACTCATAAAACTCAACATCACAAACGATCTAGCCCCTGCCGATCCAGAATCACATAAACATAACCATAGGCAGATAAACACAATAATCTCAACAGATATAATAGGAGGAACCATCAATTCATAACTTAAACAGGTTATGTACATATACACATCTGACACTCACAGTGTCTATACCAAAAGAATAAGCATCCGAGTGTTTTAGATCTCACAGATCTATACAATACAAAGCAAAACATGTGTGCACACACACACATCTTCCCTCTACAGGGATACAAAACCAACATGAACCACAACCGATCCTCCCAGCTCTCCCTGCTGCCACACGGCCAAGCAGACACTGTCTCTACTAGGGCCTCCCGCCCTAAGACCGCTCATTTATGCCTGAAGAGTCACCTGAAAAACACATAAGCCCCACACGAGGTGAGATATACATCTCAATAAGCTCAGTATAATAGCCTAGGGCTTTTTATAAAAAGTAGTAAAAGAAATAAGAATTTAAATTTATAAAATTCTGTCGCAAAAGCCTTAGTAACGGATTTAGCAACAGAATTAGCGATGAATTTAGCGACGGATTCAGCGACGGAGTCCGGCGCCAAGAGCGCCACAGATGCTGGAAGTTGGCGCCGGGAGCGCCACAGATGTTGGAAACTGGCACCAGGAGCGCCAAAGTGGCGCCAGATGCACTAGAAAGTGGCGCCAAGAGCATCAAAGTGGCGCCAAGAGCGCCAAAGTGGCGCCAGATGCACTGGAAAATGGCGCTAAGAGCGCCAAAGTGGCGCCAAGGGCGCGGCATGTCGGTCAGGCCCCCTATATAAAGGGATTTCGCGATTTTTCCAGAGGAAACCACTGTTCCTCTTCCTCCTTCGTCCAGGCAGCCATTAATGAGACTTAGGAGCTTCATATCTTCATTATAAACCACCAAAACACCTCATAGTCACTTCTAAACTTGATCAGAACCATTTGAGAGCCAAAATCCAGCCTTGGCTGTGAGAATTATGAGAGAACTCTCATTTCCTTGAGTTTCCTCAGAGGGTGAGCTTTGGAGAGGGAAGAAGCTGGGTTCAGGACACCAGAGCTAGGAGAAAGACTTCTCCAACCTTTCCTCTATTGATCTGAGGTAAGTAACCTCTATTTTAGGGATTGATAGGGCTGGAATTAGGCTTAGGTTCTTTAGGGAGATGTAGTCGGGAGGTTGTTCTGAGCCATATGGCATGTTGAAACTGGAATTGTGATGAAGTTTGAGTTTGGCTCTAGGAAGGGAGAAGTGTGTGTGAATAAGCAATGTTATGGCCTAAATTAACTTAAGTACCTTTACAAAAGTTATTCATAAGGCCAAATAATCGGTGAAAACGTGATTATATATGTGTTTTGGCTAAATTGAACCAATGTAGGTTCTTGATTTTGGTACAGCTTTGGATTGAGCTGTACAGAGTTCTAAAGGAACTCTGAGGCCTTGGTGAGATTGAGGCAGACCATTGAGGGTCAATGTATGGCCTAGTAGAAGCTGGGCTAAGATGAACCTTAAGTTAGAGGACTTTGAATTGGTTATGAGTGGAAAGGTGTTTCCTTCCATATAAACGGTTGAATACCATTTCTGATTGTTTGATTCATGCCTATTGTAGGGCGTGACGTGCACACTGCTGGTAGAAATCACCAAGAGACTAGGGGAGCTACTTCTGAGCTACGGCCAGGTAAGCTCAGTGTTTTCAGGAATTGTTTCCCTGTTGGTGTTCACTGCACCCAACATGGGTGATTGCTTGATATGGCTTGTATTCTGATGTTCTATTATATTGTGATATTGAATGTGTATTGAATACTGATGAAATGGTTTGATGATTAATGGCAATTTAATGCTAGCTCAACCCTAAGATAGGGTGTTTGTGATTTGATTACACTGAGATAGTGTAAGTTATGTTGCTTATTATGATGATGTTGATTACACTAGTGTAGTGTATTATTGCATGGATTATGCTATGTGTTGATTGTGATGTGATTGCTTGAAATCTACTGGCCAGTAGTATGAGGTACTATGGACCCCTTGGGAATGTGCCCTTAAGTGGATGATCTCCCCTGGGATAATCCATAGGCGTCCATGTAAACCCTGAGTAGATGTGTCTTTAAGTAGATGATCCTATTCAGGTATTGGGCAGCAAGTCCTGAGTAGATGTGCCTTTCAGTAGATGATCCTACTTGGGCCTGAGTCCTGAATAGATGTGCCCTTCAGTGGATGATCTTATTCAAGTTCTCAGTGTGAAGCCTTGGATAGATGTGCCCTTTAGTGGATGATCCTATCCAGGCACTGTATGCTGATTGTATATGATTGATTGAGTTGCTAAGTGTATGCAGCTGATTCCTGTGAGCCGTGATGGCTGTTTAAATATGATTGTGGCTTGATGATATTTTGTTCTGTTATGTGATATATTTGTACATTCATGATATGCTGGGAAGTGAACCAGAAGGAGGGAAACCTCTAAGAACCCTGAGTTTACTGGGATATTTATCTCACCCCTGTTTGAGGCTCATGTTGCAAGAACTGAGACTGAAGTCCCTAAGAGATCCCAAGGCAAGAGGCCTGCACTGGGATAGTGTGAAGATAACCTTAGGCCTAGATGATTAAGCTTGTGAGCTCAGATTTTGTTTATTTTGTCGGTATTTTGAGGCCTAGACAGCTGTATAGTTTTGAGAAAAAAATGTGTTGTGTATATGACAGAGATTCACCATATATGTAAAAAGTATGTATATTATATCAAATTCATGCTTCCTTTACTGTTTATTTTCATGCTTGCTGCGTTACTCTGATATTGTATAATGTTAATAGCCGGGTGCACACGGAGTGTTACACTCAAGGTCCTTGGAGGCATCTCCTCCACCCTGGCTCACTTTCCATGACACACGTCATCCAGGCATCACAATCAAATCTGGCCTCCCGGCCCTCATAACAATACAAGCAAGTCATCTAGCTCTAATGTATATTGCGGAACTACGCCGCCACGGTGTATCATCATCAACATCAAACCTCAGTGTGAGACCGGAACTCACACATGTGCCATCCCATCGGAAGCTACCCCTTATGCATGGACGCACGTATATGATACCTCTAAGAATAGGTTTTAACCGCGACGGGACCACCTATCTCTTGGTTTTAAGGGATCATCATCACCCTGGGATCATCATCACCCACGAGCAAACCAAACTAGGAGTTGTGCTCTTCTCCTAGGGAGGTCCATATTTATCTAACTGGTCAGAAGATCTAATCACAGGTATCCATACATACATACAAGCATAGAAACATGCATTCATATCATTATGAGTAATGCAACAACCATCAATGCATGCATCATGAATGCAACCATCACTCCCTCGGAGTATGGTGGAGCACAAGCAGTGGGAAACATCCCCAAGGGATCAAGAACTTACCTGGCAAAACCGTGCTCTGCAGTTCTTTCCCTGCTCTATGGTCTACACCACTGACACTCACGGTGTCACGCCCTATACAAGGCACACAAGCTCATATCAATCAACAATACAGCCATATCAGGCACAAACATATCAACGGTCTTCAACCGTCACAATGAAAGGAACCTCAGTCCTTTCCAAAACCTCTAAGTCTTCTAACTTAAGGTTTACCAAGGCTCATCACTCACAAGCCATATCATAGACCCTCAGCGGTCTATCTCATCTCAAACGAGGCACTTGAGTCATCACAAGACTCGGTGCAAGCCAACACTAAGAGCTTAAAGCTCTATACGGACCAAAAGCTCAAGGATCCGTATATGGCTTGAACGGTTCTTTTCACACACAAGACACAGTTCCAACAGCCTCTCAAGCACATCAAAACCATATACCAAAGCTCTTGCATGTCACAACATAGTCAAGCAACTCAGCATACTACTATACATGCATTACATAGAGCCAATCAAAGTTCACCAAACTAACATCTAAGACCTAATCCTTCATCACCAAAGCATTCTAAACACACTTTTCTAAAGGACCCAAGACTAATACTAGCTCTATACCAAGTGGGTCACTATTCACCCAAAACCTCGACTCACAAATAAACAGTGAATCTCGAGTTTCTTACCTCAATGATGACAAGGATGGCCCAAGGACGACTTTCCCAAGCTCGGGTGTCCGCAAATCGCCGTCGTTCCTCGCCTAACTCGAGTTCTATGAACTTCCCTTTGAGAAAAGGGTCTCTCTGATTTGGGGTTTTTGGAGAAATAAATGAAGGATTCAAGCTCACTAGAGGTTTCTCACTAGTTTGGTGTTTAAAGGAAGTGATTTGGGTCAACTATGGTGAAGAAATAAAGCTTGAAGCTTCAACAATGGAGGTGGGGCGCTGGAGGAAGAAGAAAGGGAAATTTTTCCTCAGAAAACGCGACCTTGGCTTTTTATACTTGGCCCGTCAGAGGTCCGGCGCTGATCGTGCTACCTCTGGCGCTAACTGCGCCAAGCTCCCTGCACTTGTGGCGCCAACCGCGCCACCCTGGCGCCAACCGCGCCAAACTCCCCCTGCATCTGTGGCGCTACCCGGGCCACATCTGGCGCTGACCGCGCTGGAAACCAGAGAGAATAGGTTTTCCAAAGCACTTCCGGCACCACTCGCGCCAGAATCCAGAGAAAACAGGTTTTCTAGGCCACTTGTGGCGCTACCTGCGTCAACATGGCACTACTAGAGCCAACCTCCACCAATGGCGCTAATCGCGCCACACCTCAGACTTGGTTTTCTCTTGTGAAACTCTGGTGCTAACCGCGCGGAACCCCGCGCCAGTCGCGCCAGCCGCGCCAGGCCTGAGGGTCATTATATAGAATGTCTCATTGAGCGTGCATGCAAAAGCAGTACTGGAGTAATTGGCTACGTGGAAGCCTAAGGTGCACGCTGAGCCCAAATACTAGGCAAGGGAAACAATTAGCTAGTGCTTTCAAAACTTCTAAATTGACCCTAACAACCTCTAGATGCTTCAAACTTCAAACATCTTCCAATCCATTGTTGATGCACCAAAACTCTATAAAACACAACTAAGACTACAAAGTTCACTAAAATTAATTTCATTAAACTAAAAATCTAAAAACAAGACTAAATCTTACTTTATTGAGATCAAACTAAGCATTACAAGAGAAGAAATGAGATAATTACCTTATGATTTAAGTTCAAAAACCAAGTATGCATAGCAATTATCACTTACTGGGCCTTGGTCATTTATCAGTGTTACACTACTTAGGCCTTATTAGGTCTTAATCAATCATTAGTGTTATACTTAAGTCTTATTGAACTTTGGTCAATCATCAGTGCTACATCTAGGGGGACCTTATTAGGCCATGGTCAATCATTAGTACTACACCTTATTAGGTCCTGGTCAATCATCAATGTTGCACTTGGGCCTTGGTTAATCATAAGTGTTATAATTGAACCTTATTGGATCTTAATCAATCATTAGTGTTACACTTAGGCCTTATTAAGTCATAATCAATCATTAGGGTTACACTTGAGCCATATTGGGTCATAACCAATCATTAGTGTTACACTTGGACCTTATTAGACCTTGGTCAATTATCAATGTTGCATTTAGGCCTTATTGTGTCTGTGATGACCTAGAGGTCTGGCGCCAGTAGCGCGAGTGTGGTGCGGATAGCGCCAGGCATGCGGGAGGATGGCGCTAGTAGCGCCAATAGTGTCCAGAGGGCCATTCCTCTGGGGTTGTGGCGCGGTTAGCGCCAAACCCACGGCAAGATGGCGCAGTTAGTGTGGGGAGCCACACGGTTAGCGCCAGGGTTGATGTAAGGACCCCAGGTTCGAACTGGTGGCGCGAGTAGCGCCGGATGTGGTGTTGATAGCGTGGGAGAAGCTCTAGAGGCCATTTCATGCGGCCATCCAGCGCCAGCAGTGCCAGGCTGACGCGAGTAGCGACACTGGTTCGTGAAGATTGGCGCGATCAACGCCAGAAGTGGTGCGGTTAGGGCCATAAGTGGTAGAAGACCTGTTGATATGGGGACTTGGTGCGGTTAGCGTCAGAGGTGACGCGATCAGCGTGAGACCTCTGACAGGGCCACTATAAAAGGCATTTCATGCGATTTTTGAGGGCCAAAAGCCTTCATCTTCTTCCTCCAACCATTTTCTGCCATTAGAGAGCTTTGAAGCTTCATACCACCTTCAATCTTGACCAAAACACCTTCTACCCAACATGAAACTTGTAAGGAACTCCCCTATGAGCTAGAATCCTTCATCACTTTTCCCTAAAAACCATCATATGGAGAGATCCCTTTCCCTAGGGAACTTCACAAAACTTGAGCTCGGCAGGGAAAGGAGGTAATTCTCGGACACCCAAGCTTGGGGAAACGGTCCATTAGCCTTCCTTGTCATCTTAGAAGTAAGAAACTCGAGTTTTACCATTTTGATTTGTGAATTTGTCTTTGGGATGAATAGTGACTCTTTTGAGCCAGAGCTGGAATTAGGCTTGGGTCCTTTAGAAAAGTATGTTTAGGAGGTTGTTGTGATGAAGGATTAGCTTTGAAATGTTAGTTTCATGGGCTTTGGTTCTTGGCTCTGAGAAATGCATGTATAGGTAATCTGTTGGTTAATTGATGATTGTAGAACATGCATGAGCCTTGTTACTGATACTATATGTACTCAGGAAGCTATATAAACGGTGTTTTGTGTTGAAGAAGCCGTTTAGCCATATTGTTCATTGTTGACCTTTGGGCTTGTATAGCTTTGATTTGGTTGATTCTATAACCTTAAGATAGAGGACATAGAGGTTTATATGGAAAGGAATGATGTTTCCTTTCATTTTAACGGTTGAGAACCGTTGTTGTATACTTATGCTTTGTAAGGTTGGATTGGTGTTTGATTATGCTTGTATGTCTTGTATAGGGCGTGACACCAAGGGTGTCAGTGGCATAGAGCATCATTCTGGGGTTGAACTACAGAGCACGACTTTGCTAGGTAAATTCTTCATTCTTGGGGAATGTTTCATACTGCTTGTATTCCACCATACTCTAATGGAGTGATGGTTGCATTCATGATGCATGTGCATTGAATTGGTTGTTACTTTCCTCGTGATGATATGTGTGCATGCTTCTATGTTTTGTATGTATGGTTACCTGTTGAATAGATCTTCTGGCCAGTTAGATAGATATGGACCTCCCTAGGAGTAGAGCGCATCTCCTAGTTTGGTTTGCTCACGTAAAGGGTGATGATGATACCTTAAGACCAAGAGATAGGTGGTTCTGTCGCGGTTGAAACCTATTCTCGGAGGTGCCATATACGTGCATCCATGTGTAAAGGGGTAGCTCCCGATGGGATGGCATGGGTGTGAGTTCCAGTCTCACACTACGGACTGAGAGTCCCAGATGCTGCTGATGATGCATCTTGTGGTGGGCGTAGTACCGCGGATATACATTAGAGCTAGATGATGACTATGTATTGTTGTGAGCGTCGGGAGGATAATGATTGTAATGCCTTTGATGACGTGTGTCATGGAAGTGATCCAGGGAGGAGGAGAAGCCTCCAAGAGTCCTGAGTTTACTGAGATGTGTATCTCACCTCGTGTGGGATTATGTTTTTGCAGGTGATTCATCTGGAAGAGATGACAGGTCTCAGGGCGGGAGACCCCAGTAGAGACAGTTCCTGTGCAACTGCTTGGCAACACTTTGAGAGCATGGAGGCTCCTTTGTTTTGTTTTGATGTTTCGTACCCCTGTGAGGGAACATGTGTGTGTACACATGTTATGGTTTCTGTTATGTACACAGACTCTTTATATGTGATGTATGCCCTCATGTGAGGTAGTAATCTTTGAGATCAGAGCATTGATGCTTATTCTTTTGTATGGACACAGTGAGTGTCTTGATGATGTATATATGAATACCTGTGGGTTTTTTTTTTCTAATATATCTGCAGAGATATTGTTTATGCATCTGCCGTTGTTTATTTCTATTTTGGATCAATGAGGCTGGCTTACGATTATGATGAGTGATAACGCGAACCATACATAATGAATCAAGAAATATGGTTTCGAAATCGCTTCCGCGGCTTTTTAATTAAAGTAATTATGCGCTTATTTGATTAAGTAATATATTAATATACCGGATGTATACGGGGTGCTACAGTGTCTTAATAAATCATAAGTGTTACACTTAGACCTTATTGGATCTGGGTCAATCATTAGTGTTATACTTTGGTCTTACTGAACTTTGGTCAATTATCAATGTTATACTTGAGTCTTATTCAATCTTGATTAATTATGAGTTCTACACCTAGACCGTTGATGTTAGAATAGCAATTCCATCTGAGGGAGCTAGCAGAACCCACTATCTCCAGGCCGATCCATCTCCAATACTAGTTCCAGTAAAGCCCAATCCAACCCAAAATGCTTTTTGGTATAATGTTTGCATTTCCTTAGGGGAAAAAAATGTCCCTAATTCTCCGTAGTCCATGCAACTTACTTACACTATACAAGGGGAAGGGTTAATGCGATTTTACTCACAAATACTTGTGCTTTGGGAACAAATTTTGGTCTGAAAATCGTTGCTTCGCAGAGTATAAGATCTTGCTCCCACGTCTCTGACTACTTGCAAGCTTCATCTGCACTCATGGATCCCAACCAGGTGAGTCAACATTTCTGCATAATTCTTAGATCTGGTTTAATCTAAGGTTGTTTCGTTCAATTTGGTGTGTTCCTCGAAAGTGAGTTGATTTGATTTTTGTTCCTTGGGGGAAAATCTAATCACACGCTTAATTTCCTCTGGTGATTCAGTAATGCCATTTATTTTCTGCTCGATTTTTCAATTTTCAGATTTAGGTGATTAATTGGATTTTCCTGTGTGTGCAGCCTGTGGGTGAAAACTACGCCAATCCCAGGACTTGCTTCTTTCATGTCCTCTTCAAGGTTTTGTTTACCCAATTGGGCCCTTTAGCATATCTTTTTATGCAAGCCATGTTCACTTTATTAAGGCATACTTTGTTTTTTGTATCCTCTCAGGCTGCAGCCTTGGCATTTTACATTCTCTCGGCCCTCTTTATTGATAACTTTGTTATCATTTTCGTGGTGACTGTCCTTCTAGCTGCCCTTGATTTTTGGGTAGTCAAGAATGTCAGTGGGCGAATTTTAGTTGGATTGAGGTGGTGGAATGAAATTAATGATCTGGGTGAGAGTGTTTGGAAATTTGAATGTCTTGACCATGAGGTAGGTATTCAGTATTCCTTGTTTAGATCAGTTGTTGTGGTGTAATCTTATTTTTGAAGTAATCTCTCTATCATGTACTGTATCTTGTGAATCAGAACATAGCATAAGAACGGGCTCTGAATTCTTTATAGATATGTGCTTGCATCTGACATATATTGATTTTTCCCCCTACAGTCATTGGCTCGGATGAACAAGAAGGATTCATGGCTTTTCTGGTGGACCCTGTACCTTACGGTAAGATAATATGATTGACTACTGCATGCCGTGACATTCCAGTTTTCTCTTTGATCCTTACAGAGTTACAGTCAAAATGTGGTTGTTGTCAGATCCAGGAATAGGGGCATTATATAATATTATTGCTTGATCAAATTCATTGACATGGGGCATGTGTTGTTTAGGAGTAAATAGTATGCTAGATAGGTTGTAATGCTCAGAATAAAGTAATCAGTTCTCCATAAAATTTGGGTTGGGATGGAGAATAACTCTATGAATTAACATGGCATGGTTGTGTTGCTACTCGTAGTTAGTGTTTCTACTCTGTTTATTTAGGCTTTAGTGCTCTGTCTTTAAAGTTTAAAGTTTATGAATTGCGATATTTTTTGTTTATTGTTCTTTAACACTATTTTTTTTTTTTTTGGCTAGATTGTGCAGTTTCTTGTATTTTTCATATATGTTATGCTTTTATTAATAGCCACCATGCTTCTGCCTTAACCTGCTATACTATGTAGCATATTTTTAATGGGCTCTTTTTGCTTGCTTCCATGAACCACCATCTGCCATTAACAACATTGCTTGTAGTTTTGATACAACCCACCTCCCAAAAGATATAATCATAATTATATTCAGCATAAGAAATGATATTTAATTTTTATTTGTATTGTTCAACAGGCGATTCTGTGGATTGTGCTGGCTATATTCTCACTCATAAGGCTTCAAGCTGATTATCTCCTTGTTGTAGGAGTTTGTCTGACCCTCAGCATTGCAAATATTGTTGGTTTTACCAAATGCAAAAAAGGTCAGTAAGTTTATTGATAATATTCTTAAAATGTGTGTTTCTCACTCTCCTAATATAGCAAAATTGGTTTAGGTTGGAGGAATAGTCTGCATATAGTAAGATGCAACAATTTTGAGTGCAAGACATTTTCATGGTTATGATATGCATATATGTCATCTTGAAGTTATGGAAACTTATCTTGTAGTGCTTGTTTCTCATCTCATTTTGAAAAATGCTAACTATAATTTGCAAAGTTGTTGACATCTGAGGGTGACTGCTGACTACTTGATAACCCATGTTTAGAGTTCATCTTTTATCTGTCAAATAGCAATTTATGATCTTTTTGTCAATTCCCTACTGGTGAAAGGGCTCCATTAGGCCTCAACATGAGCCATTTAATAACTGAATCATAGTTTCTTAGGGTTGGATTGTGATATTTGGTACAAAAATGCTTTGGAAGATGTTCTTATAGCTATAGAAATAATTGTAGGGGGTTTGGTTAAGTAACAAGAAACGCCATTTTGGAATGATATTGTACATGGTTTGTGAAAGGGAACAACTCCCTGCAGTAGTACCCTGTTTTGGTGGGATTAGGAACTCTTGGTATTGTTTTTATTTATTTATCAATATTTTCTGCATTACATCTGTTTAATAGGATCCTACTTGCCATGAATACATGTTTCATTTCAAATAATTTGGATATTTGTGAAACGTACATGCCTTAGGAGTTTTCTATAAGGCTAGTTTTACTCCACATCTTGAGAATAGTTGTTCTACGCTAGCTTTTCTCTTCTGTGTTCCCTTCCTACCCAACACGAAGGATTTCTCTTCGTACTCCAAATGAATATACCATTTCGTCTTTAGTGGAGAAACTTGCAATGGCTAAAACTTATTGGTTGCCTTTTCAGATGCCAAGAAGCAGATTCAACAATTTGCTTCTCAGACAATTGCCTCTCGGTTCTCATCTACCTTACAGTCAGCATTCAGTGTTGTCTGATCGTCAAAGATGGAAATGCAAGTTGAACTGTTCATTATTGAGATGCGGTGGAAGTTTGTACATGTTTATTTCGGCCAGGAGCATCGAATGGGATTGATCAAACTTGCATAGTTACTGATATAGCGAATGCAAAATTCTGTACTTTTTACATGAAATGGCTTGAATGAGACTTTGATGATCGAATTACATAGTAAAACAGTTCTTTGTAGGTGTAAATCATGTTTTTTTCTTGTATTCTTTTTGCATCGAAGGATTAAGATTTATATTCTGTGTTGATTGCGATAAATCTTTATGGCATATAATCAGGATATTGCCCGTGGAAATTGAAGTATAATTATAAATTACGAGGTTGCATCATCACCGGTGACTGGTAACAAGTGTTTCACTGACCAACATATATGTACAACTTAAATCAAATTTAGAAAGATTTTTAACAAGAAGCGAAAATACTCGTCTGGTCAGGTAGAGGTAATTTTAAAGAACAATTTGCGAAATCCACACGTGACACTATGTTTAATATCTTTAATTAGGTGGATCTGTTGATCCATTTGATGGTGCTTTGTACTTTCCAAAACCTATAATTTTATTTTTCAGATTATTTGGACTTTTAACAAATACAATATTTTGTCAAATAAAAAAAAAATCAAAGATACAATTGAGAATTAGATTTTGGAGGAGATGGGAGATGAGTAATTTTTTTTAAATAGTTATATAATGTTTATAAAAGTAAGTTAACATATTAAATTAATGGTAATATCTATGTTATCAATAGCGGTCGAAGTGGCCGCTATTGCGGTGCGGCATGGCACCGCTAATGAGGGTAGTGTAGTGGTGTGGTTTGGGATAGCGGGGATTGCGGTCACGACAGGGGATGTTGTAACACCCCAACATTTTTATATGTATTAAATTAATAGAATATTTTATATCGATTAGTAATATGTGATTAAAGGGTCTTATATAGACTAGAATTTAGTAAGATTGCAGAGATATGAACATAATAAGGACTAGATTACCCTCTCTATAACATAGAAATTACAAGAATACCCTTAAAATATAATTACCAAAATGCCCTTGGACAATTTCAGAAATGACGATTAGGTCCCGAGGGTGGCAAATGACCAAAATACCCCATAGGTCAAAAATGCTCAGATGATTTTGGAAAATTTGTGGGAACCTGAGTATGAAATCAAATACTCTTAGATGATTAATTATTAACTAAATAAGGGACAAGAAACCATGAATTAGAATTTCTAGGGATTTTTATAAAAATTTTAAAAAGAGCTCAATACAAACTAACTTAAGTATCAGAAAATCATAAGAAAATGATGGATGTAATCATTGGAGTTTTCTACTAATTTTGGCATAAATAGAAGACTTTACTAAGATAGTTTAGTAATTTTATTAATTGAAATGAAATTAACCAATAACAAAATAGGATTGTGATTTCATGAAACTAAAGGAAAATAATTGCAAGATTTGGCCTAAAAAGCTAGAAGGCTACAGTTATGAGTGAAAAAAATTCTTGGCAGCCATATAATGGAGAGAGCACGTGTTAGAGAGCAAAGCATAAGGGGTGGGGGACAAATTCAAAGAAGATAAGTGGTAGCCAATAGAAAAGAGCCTAGTGTAAAGTGGTGGAGACAAAGGGAATCCACCATAAATGCTTAGATGCTTGGATAAGATGAAGTGAAATGAAGCCTTCTCCAAGCAAGTAGCACCCGTGCAACAAGAGGGAAGAATGGAATTGTGTAGCACAAGATATTATGGTGGATAACCAATAAGAATAAAACAACTAGGCTTGTAGTCATTATGACTTAGGAATAATTTTTAGTAAAAGAATTACCTTCTATAAAAGGCAAGAAGGACCAAGCATGTGGGCAGCCAAAAGAGGGAGAAGAAAGTTACGTGCACTTCCATTTACCATTTCCAAGCTTTGACAAAACAAATCCAAGGAGAAAAGGAGTGATAACCGTACACCACCTCACTTTTCTTTATTTTGCTATCACTTTCATCCTTTTCTTATAACACCCTTTTATTCACAAAGTAAAATCCTACTACCAACCTTAAACCACGTGGAAGCTAAGGAGTTAAGGAGCAAGCTTGTTCAATTTTTAGAAAACCAATCAAGGTATGGGGAAGTCCTTGATAAGCTAAGTTTAAATATTAACTATGCTTGAAGTTAATATTTTGTGCTAATGAAGTTTTAAGATGGATTATTTGGACTTGATGGAAGGACTCCAAGGATCCTAAATAGATGATATGAATGAACCTTAAACTGTGAACTTAATTGTTAATAATGAGATAATTAACTTAAACTAACTTTAATACAAAAGAAGTTCACAAAAACTAACTTTAATACAAAGGAAGTTCACAAAATTTTATATGATGCTTACACAATTTTATGTGATGCTTACAAACCTTTTTAATGGATTTGATTTAATGTGTTTATGAATTATTTTGTTATAATTAACATATCTTTTATATTCTATAAGTTAGTTTATTATTCCTGTTATGTTTTCTTTAATTTAGATAATTCCTTGAATATTTATTTTGTTAGTATAGAATCATGGTGAATTATATTAATTGTATAAGATACCATAGACTAAATATAATTTTCTTAATATAAATTTAAGATTTAAAAAATTAAAATGGATTTAAGTAGTGATGGCTGTGTGAGATTTGTTGGTTTTGTGAAGTTGTACTTAAAAATGATGTCTATGTTGTTTATTCCACATGGCTTTAAATAAATTTTATAACACATCAAACGAATTAATGATGAAAAAAGATGATGAATGATGAGAAAAGAGAATGAATGATGATGAATGATTAGAAAAGATGATGAATGATGAGAAAAGATGAGATGAGAAAATATTCATGCATATTCTAGATATATATATATATATATATATATATATATACCCAGCGGGGGTTAATCCGTGAAGATGTTACCTCATGAGGAGGTTTGTCAGATAGCTAGAGTTGAGAAAGAACGTTCTATGGTGTTGAACTGGGGGAGAGTGGTCGTAGGGAGATCACGTACCCATGATGATCACATGTAGAGTAGGTGTGAGTCCTATTGCAACATGAACCTATCCTGACTGATCGATCCAACTCGCGAGATGTTAAGCTATTCTGACCATGGCCATGTTTTGAGAAGTTGTGAAGTCATGCATCATGCATATTCTATGCATCTTGTAGTATATGGGTAGTTTATAAGATTATTCTTTTATTTAAACTCTGTTTATCATGATTTACCCTGTGTTTGTGTCTGTGGTTGACACCTGTGATGACCCCAAATTATTTGGGCTAACAGATGAACAGTGATATTAACAGTAGATGATTGTACAAGAAGATGTGATGAGGATTTGGTGGTAATTTCTATTTTGCTATGTATTTTGGATTGCTTAAGTATTGGACTGTATGATAATAACTCTTTATGGACTGTAATAATGGACTGTATGTTATTTGAATTTAAACACCGTTAGATGACGCTTAAATTTTCATATTCGTCTGTTTTATTTTAAAACGTAAAAGGAATTAGTTTTAAGTTACTAATATTTATAAAAAAAAAATTCAAGAAACAAAATAATAAATTAAATGAGTAAAAAGCGAAGAAGAAGCGATTGTTACAGATGTTGCGTCGCGCCCGCAGTTGCGGTGACGTGGGCATGATTTGTGTTGCTATCAATAAAAACATCCTTCTCCCCCCCTTCTTATATGTGTGTGTGTGTGTGTGACTTATGAAGGGAGTATAGCATCGGCCACAGCTTCTTCGGCGAAGGAGAAGGCAGTGAGTTGAAGAGAGTTGAATGCACGCAGAGAGTTGAAGAGAAGCTTTGAAGAAGAAGAAGAGTAAATTGTATGTTTAAGCTATATCTAGTGCTCTCCAGCTGTAATATTATATAATATTATATGATAATGTGTTGTGAGTTGATGGATTGGCTTTATGAGCTGGAGAATACGTGTTCTACTGTATCAAAAGCCTTTTAAAATTTTAAAGTTTAAAGTTATATTCACTATTCAGTATATTATATTGTATTTTAAAATGGACTTAAGACTGAGGTGTAGATAAGAGGAGACAACTTTTGCTTTCCAATGGGGATTGATTCAAGTCCATTTTATTTACCTTTGATAGGATTTTAACATTAGTAGTAATAATTAAAAAATATATTTTAATAACTATTACTAATTTTTATTATATATTTTAATAACTATTACTATTTTAATAATTATTATTTTTTGTCAAATTCTGTTTTTTTAAACCAGGTTTGATATTCTCTGTTTCCTTTTTAGTTTTTTATTTTTGTTTTTTTTTCCTTTCTTAATACCAGGTTATTCATTTTCTTTGCTTTTTTTTTTACTTTTTTTTTTGTCTTTATATTCTTAAGAGTTTTTATTTTTAATGATAATTAGTGCATGATTTTTTAGTTATATTTTTCTTTTTCAACTTATATATTTATATTATAAATTTTTTAATACATATAAAAAAAATATTAGAATAGCGGTCATCCCGCTACTGCTATCCCAATTTTGAGGCTCGGTCGCTCCACTATCTGGGATTGATAACTATGGGTAATATATCATTTTTTAAAATAAAATTAAAAAATACATGTTTTTTCACAATTAATTTTTTAAGTTTAAAGACTTTAAACAAACTTCCATAGATTAATGTGATATTATTTTATCCCTAAATATGAGATTTTTAAAAAAAAAATTGTTTGTCCCATCTTATAAAATTCTTTTTAAGTTATTTTTGTATTAATTATTTTTTATGCAAATATCCTTAATTACTTACAATAAATATTATGTATTAAAAATATATATACATTATTTTTCTTTTAAGAATTGGATAAAAAAATTAACACATTAATTAATTAGGTAAAAAATAATTAAGTGAAAAATGAGATTACTATGTCCTAATAAGAGTAATTTTAGTAAAATAATAAAAATTGTTAAGTTAAATGCAATTGGACATCCATGTCAGCATGCAAGTTTGGCAGCTTCTTGTGGTTGGAATCATTGCGAAGATGACACAAGGTATATTTTATTAAAAATATAAATGCATTATTTTTCTTATGAATATTTTATAAAACTTTTTTTAGCAACAACCGGTGATTCCTCTCCAACTCATTATATTTTCCAAGTTTTTCGTGATGGAACTACTTTCTTGGGCTGCACACACGTTCAAATGCCACCCTTGCTGGCCATTGAGGTGTATATCTGAAGCCAAATGAACGCCTGAATGTTACTCTGTTTATTTATTAACTTTCTGATTTTTAGTTCCTTTGTAGGGTAGCCGATGTCCTCATTGATTATTTTGGGGCCTTAAACGAGGACATAATTAAAGACAACTTTGTCATTGTGTACGAGGTACTTGTCTCAAGTACTAATCTCTACTGATATAGCTTTCCCCATTGCTCTTTATTGAGTATATTCAAACTAATTAGTTTACTTTGTTATTGTAGCTGTTGGATGAGATGATAGACAATGGCTTCCCCTTAACTACAGAACCTATTATCCGGCGAGAAATTACTACCCCGCCGAATATGGTGGACTAAGCCTTATTGTCACTGGTAGCAGTTCAAATGTGAGTGATACCCTTCCTGGGGCTACAGCTTCTAGTGTTCCCTGGAGAACGGCAGAGCGAAAGTACTCCAGCAATGAAGTCTATGTAGACCTTGTTGAAGAAATGGATGCAATTATAAACAGGTCTATATGCTCATTCTCCTTTATCATTTCTAAAAAATTGACACTTTGACGGTGATAATATTACTGGTGTTTTTACCTTTTCGTAATTTTGGTCTTATTAGCTACAATGTTTTGATGAATGGGACATCTATTTTGCAAGATTTGTGAAGGGGATATTACTTACTCTTGGAAACTTGTACTTGTGGAACTTTACTGGTAGAGATTTATTACAAATCATGTTGAGACTGCTCTTGAGTAGTAGTTTTTTATCTTATGGAGAATTTCGTTCTTTCTTGGTAGTCACGGCTAAAGAGAAATTCATTCAGGGGTGGGGGTTTGGTGAAATGTAAGATCTATGGTGAAGTTCAAGTAAATTCCCGTATCTCAGGTTTTCCTGATTTAACCCTTTCATTTTCAAATCCTTCCATCCTGGATGATGTGAGGTTCCATCCCTGCCTTTGTTTTCGGCCTTGGGAGTCTCATCAAATTCTTTCTTTTGTGCCTCCTGATGGACAATTTAAGCTTATGAGTTACAGGTACAGTATCCACCTTTTTTGTTGTCTTAATCAGGATTTGAAAATGAAAGTAGCACGCTGGAAGCCTTGTTTCTTTTGGCTGTGATTTATCATGAACCAAAAATCTGTTTGTAGAAAGTCAGTCTTGGATAAAGTTTTAATTGTTAATGTCGAGTTCTCTGTTTACATTAAACTTGCATTCCCACTTTGTGTTCTCTCAGTAATTCAAACACTTCACTTTTCAGAGTTAGAAAGTTGAAAAGCACCCCAATATACGTAAAACCGCAGTGAACTTCAGATGGTGGGATACGCCGTGTTAGTGTATTGGTTCGAATAAGAAATGATCCTGGAAAGATAATTGACTCAGTCACTGTTCAGTTTCAGCTTCCTCCTTTCATCTTATCAGCTGATCTGACTTCAATCATGGAACAGTGAACGTCCTTGCTAAACAGGTACTTAATTTGCACGAGTATCCTGCTTCTAGTGAGTAGTGTTTCTACATAGAGACTATTTATTGTCCTTTATGGAGCAATGAGAATCATCAAAGATAAGTTTCTATTCTCCATCATTTTTGCTATATAATTTAATTCTTCATTTATATCTTATTATACCCAGACTTGCATATGGTCCATTGGTTGAATCCCAGAAGATAAAGCTCCTTCCTTGTCTGGAACATAAGTGATTGAAACTGGATTGGAGCGCCTTCATGTCTTCCCTACATTTCAAGTGGGTTTTAGGATTATGGGTATTGCCCTCTCTGGTCTGCAAATAGATAAACTCACCGGCGGATCTATGTTAAGCTGATGGTGGGTGAATGCTGTTGGTATCAGTGGGTATCATACACAGGTCTCACAGGTCCCCTTTACACACACTGGTGCACTCACAAGCATTCACACAATATACACGAATTTACTGGAGAAGAAAAACTCTTTCTATTGATAATAGTCTGCAAAAGCCACACAGACTCTGATTACAAATATGCTATTTATAAGCAATAATCTCTAAACTTAATCTTATCAAAAAAACTTATCAAATCTCCTAATCTCTTATCAAATCTCCTAAACAAATCTCTTATCAGATCTTTAAATATATCTAAACAATATCTTCCCCATATCTTTCCTAATATCTTATCTTTTCCATATTACTACTTTTAAAATTCAAACTACATAAAAACAATATTAAAGATTAAATCCTAACAAAATCCCCCCATAATCTTTAAATATT
>PYAF01005714.1:282659-301600 GCA_007407185.1 Glycine tomentella
TAAACTTAATCTTATCAAAAAATCTTATCAAATCTCCTAATCTCTTATCAAATCTCCTAAACAAATCTCTTATCAGATCTTTAAATATATCTAAACAATATCTTCCCCATATCTTTCCTAATATCTTATCTTTTCCATATTACTACTTTTAAAATTCAAACTACATAAAAACAATATTAAAGATTAAATCCTAACAAATGCACACCCTAATTTCAATAAAATCACTAATATTTGTTTAAAAATATTATATTTTGTAACTCTAATTTTATATTTTATATTCCTTAATTTTATGTATTTAAACTTTTTTATTCGTTCATATGTAAGAATAAGTAAATATATCATCTTATTTTAATAAAGTGAACATATTTATTTTAAAATTTTATATTTTATAATTTTTATCTTCATATTTTAATCCAACTATCTCATATGATAATGATAATTATTAAAATTTTATTTTTTAAATAAATTACTCCCACTAATCCAACATCATCTATCACTAAATGGACTGTACCATACCCATGTTACAAAGGTTTTCGAGCTCTTACTCGGGCAGGTGAATTTGAAGTAAGATCATAATTTCGGATCTACCCACCGTAAGTCATATGTATAGTGATATGAAATTGTACTGCCTGTAATAACATTGGGTGGTTTCTTTTGTATCATAAGTTGATAATGTTTTCTTCTGGTCATGTTATAATCTTTGATGAACCTTACCGTGGTTATCTGAATGAGTCTCGTCACTATTAATGGAGTTTGCTTCAGTAGCCATGGTAGCCTGTTGTATCTCAAAGCTTTGTTGAGATATACAAATTATTCATGCTCTTAATTTAATCTTATGTGTATCTATTTGCTTATACATTTGGGTACATTGCTGTTATGATAAATAGTTTAATCTCAAAATAAATTGGTAGACGTGTATTGTTTCTGATTCAAACTTTAAAGACTTGACTAATTGACTTTGGATGAAGAGGATGTAGTACATATAAAATCCTTAAGTATACTTGTAATTTTTTTTTTACCAAAAACTATAATTATCATTTAAATCTTGAGAAAATATAAAAATTGTTAAAAAGTATGAAGTATAAATTTATCAAACTTTAATTTTTCACCATTTAATTTTTAATAAATTAATTTTGGCTTGTTTTATTAGTATGTGACAATAATTTTATGTGATTAAGTTCTTATTTGAATATTTTTCATCTTATTAAGTTTTTATTTATTTATTACCAAATCAGCTTTTACTTTTTTTATATTATTTTAGAACTATAGTTAAATAATTTTAATTCGATACTTGCCCCTTTATTTTTTAAACAAACTAATGGGTAATCCTTGCATACACACAGTGGCGGATTTAGGATCTTGGATCAGTGGGGGTAATTTATTTAAAAAATAAAAATTGATAATTGTCATTATTATATGAAATAGTTGGATTCAAATACGAAGATAAGATAAACAAAATATGAAGTTTTAAGATAAATATTTGCATTTTATTAAAAAAGAGGGTGCATTTATTTACTCTTACATGTAAACGGGTAAGGAGATTCAAATACATAAAATTAAGGGGTTCAAAATATAAAATTATGAGGTGCAAAATATGATTTTTTTTGCATTTTATTAAAATAAGATGGTATATTTACTTATTCTTACATGTGAACAGGTAAGGAATTTCAAATACATAAAATTAGAGGATGCAAAATATAAAATTATGGGATATATAATATAATATTTTAGGACAAATACTAGTGATTTTATTGAAATGAGGGAGTGCAGCTGCCCACCCTCATATACATGTAGCTCCGCCGGTGCATACACATGGGTTGCGTTGGATGTGCGCACACATGTTTAAAAAATTGTGTAAAAATAATTAATTTAAAAGTGAATAATATATTGTATGAGAAAAAATGAATCATTTATAGCATAATGAAACAATATAAAAGATATTTAAATGGGTTTTGTAAATGATAAAAAAAAAGTGAATTTAAGTAATAGAAAACAAGATATGATACAAAAGAATTGTAGTTAGGGGTGAAAATAGGTCAGGTTATACCATGCTTTGATAGACTGAGTCTGGCTTGCATCACTATCATTAAGCCTAAGCTTGACTAGTTACCTTTTAAAAATAAGTTATTAAGGCTTGAGTCGCCTGCATAAAGACCCGGAAGCCTGTATACAAAGCCTGATTAAATAAAAATAAGTAATTAAAAATAAAAAAATAACATAATATATGTTTTTCTTATAAGTTATCAAATATGATCCTATAAATTATAGATATGTTTCTCTTAATCATTTATGAGATTTTCAAGGTGATTAATCATCCACTTTCATAATAAGAAAAAATATTTTTTAAAAAATAAATATATTATTTTTAAGTTTTAATATATATATATATATATTAAATAGGCCAACCTGATAGGCCTAACAGGCTTTTTTCAAAGCTTGAACCTGACATTTTTATTTAAACATCAAAAAGCTTTAGCATAATATTTATAATAAATAAGTTAGGCCAAGTCAGACTTTAAATAGGACAAACTAAAAGTTCCTGATAGATAGTCTGGACCATTTCTACCCTTAATTTTAGTCATGCATGAACTTCCCAGTTAAAGTTAAATATATTGCAAATCATTGTTTTAAAATCTTAAATAGAACATAATTAACTATGTACATAAATGATAAATAAAACATAATTCAGAAATCATTATCAAATTATCAAATTGATGGTTTGCAGATGAAGATCCAGCGGGTTTCGTGGAGCATAATGAACTTGTCCTCTTATTTGTTGATAGTAATCAATCAATCTGAATTATAAATTATAAAGTAAAAAATTAAAATTAAAATAAATTAAGCACCGCAAAAATGATATTATGATTAAAGTTAAGTGTATACCTCTATCTTAATCTTACAAACGGGGAGATATCGTTGTCTAAGAAAATATTGTAATAAAAAAAAATTATATAACAATTTAATAATGATGAAGAATAATATGTGATGTTATAACATATCAAAACGCATAGTGTAAATGAGGATATTTTTGCAAACTGGAATACTATGATAGGAACAGGTCCTTCACTATTACAAAAATAATTAAGTACAACATCTGTACACCCTTCACATAAAAAAAAACATTCAATTGTACCCCTATAATTTTAAAAGATGTTTAATAAATAGAAAAATAATAAACAAAGAAGAAATTGATTAAAAACATGCAAGCAAATAGCATGCTTGGATCAGATATTTTAATGCAATATTTCAACAAATCTAGTCCATACTTGGTATACATTTTTGTTTATGACCTTTCTGATATAACCCCAATAATATCTAAGGATATGAATAAATTAAATAAAATAAGTTTAATTACAAAATAATAAATTGAAATTTTGTTTTTGGACATGTGAATTTCAAATGCATGTTAGATTGAGGATATCATCAAGATTTACAGGTTTTAGCCCCATTTATGTGAATTTCAAATGCTTATTTAATGTAATCATAGAGTCGATAGTAAAAAGCAATTTATAATCATGGTCTATGATTTTGTCACTGCCCACGTTTGAGACGACTAATAAGTCTTCCAAAGTGTAAACTTGATGTTCTCTAATCCACACTCCAAAACCGTAGTAGATATCCTGTCTAATTGAAACATGGATGTTGCCCCCCTATAATTTATATATATATATATATATATATATATATATATAAACAAAGTTTGGTATTTAAGTTCATAGTATTAGAGGAACACTTAAAGATAACAATAAAAGTTATCATTTTGTAATAAGCTATGATGTATAATAAATAATAACTTCTAACATACCTTTGAATCTATGACAGTTAAATTCAAATAAGGAATTTGCTCTTCAAACTCAATATCTGCTATAGTCCACATTTTTAAAACATGTATTTGTATAGCCTATGAATTCAAATAAGGAATTTGCTCTTCAAAGTCAATATTAAAATTACATTTTGACATTTATGCCATTGAGATCACCAAAAGACACTACATGAAGGAAACCAATGATTGTTCCATACATGAATGTATCAACAACAACAATTTTAAACTTCCTTTATTCCCATCAAAATCAAAAGTTGTCTTTATATTCTATTAATAACAGCTTTGATCCCTAGGTAATAAAAAAGGACTTAAGTCTTAAGATAAAACTCTAGGTAATATATGGTTGTTTGAGAAGTTAGATGTGTCCAAATTATATAAGACAACTATGGGTGTTGGTTTTTAGCTGTATAGCATATATAAATTTCAGAATCAATTGATGCGGACATATTGAAGCTAACTTTGAATCTCTACAACAGAATAAAATATCAACTACTAATTTAGAATAACAACCAAATCAACCTTAATTTTCCCCTTTTATATGTATAAATATAGGATAGATAGTCAATGATATTATGGATGAAATATACTTCCAAATCAGTTTGACAAATGATTTGCAACTATTCTATCTTCCTCCAAAGAAACACTAACTGATCTAGCATGTTAATAATTTTCACAAGGACAACTATTCAAAATAACTATTGTGTATTCTATCTTCCAAATCTTGATTTATCTGATACAAGAATGGATTGATATGTGTGTGTGTGTATAAATGCATTTTACCCTGTCATGCACTACTATTAAATATAATGACCCTCAGGCCTGGCGCGAGATGCCGCACGAATAACACTAGGATTTCTCTGTAGAAAACCAAGTCTGAGGTGCGGCGCTAGTAGCGCTGGTGCAGTGCGATCAGCGCCAGACACACTAGATGTCGGCGCGGGTAGCTCCACAGGTTCTGGAGGTTGACGCCTGTAGCGCCAGAACGGCGCTGGTGGCGCCGGAAAACTCTGGAGACATGTCCTTCCCTGGAGATTGGCGCGAGTAGCGCCACTGGTAATGGAGATTGGAGCGGTTGGCGCCATGGGTTCTGGAGCTTGGCACGATCAGCGTGGCAGCTCGGGCAGACCCACTATAAAAGGGTCATTTTACGAAATTTTGGCTCAAATCCCTTGCTTCTTCTTCCTCCAGCAACCCACCTCCATTGCTGAGGCTTTCAAGCTTCATGCACCTTCATCCTTTGACCTAAACACTCCCTTTAAACACCAAACTTGTTGGAAACCACATTGTGAGCTTGAATCCTTCATCCTTTTCCCCTAAAACCCACTCAACGGAGAAACCCCTTTCTCTAGGGAGCTTCAAAAAACTCGAGTTTGGCAAGGAATGGAGGCGATTCACGGACACCCAAGCTAGGGAAAGTGGTCCAGGGTCTTCCTTGTCGTCTTTGAGGTAAGAGACTCGAGTTTCACCATTTAATTTGTGAGTTGGGGTTTGGGATGAATAGTGACCCACTGTTGCTAGAGCTAGAATTAGCTTTGGGTCCTTTAGAAAAGTATGTTTAGATAGTTTTTGTGATGAAGGATTAGCTCTCAAATGTTAGTTTCATGAACCTTGGTTTTTGGCTCTGTGATATGCATGTGTGGCTAGTATATTGAGTCACTTGATAATGCTATGACATGCAAGAGCCATGATAATTGCTTTGATGTGTTTGGGAGGCATTAGAAATGGTGTCTTGTGTGAGAGGAACCGTTTAAGCCATATGTGAATTCTTGAGTTTGGCCTGTATAGAGCTTAAGCTCTTTGTGTTGGCTTGTACTGAGTCTTGTGGAGACTCTAGTGCCTTGGCTAGGCCAAGATAGACCACTGAGGGTCTATGTGTTGTTAATGTTTTGGTTGGTCTTGATAAACCTTAAGTTAGAGGACTTAGAGGTTTTGAAAAGGAATGAGGTTCCTTTCATGGTGACGGTTGAGAACCGTGTGTTATGCTTATACCTTGTGAGGTTGCTTTGGTTTTGATTGAGCTTATGCCTTGTATAGGGCGTGACACCGAGGGTGTCAGTGGCGTAGACCACCGTTCAGGGACGGAATCGCAGAGCACGACTTTGCCAGGTAAGTTCTTGGTTCCTTGGGGATATTTTCCACTGTTGTGTTCCACCATACTCCGAGGGAGTGATGGTTGCATTCATGATGCATGCATTAAATGGTTGTTACTTGCTCATAATGATATATATGCATGAATTTATGCCTTGTATGTATGGATACCTGTGATTAGATCTTCTTGCCAGTTAGATAGATATTATAATAACCTTGTTTAAAATAAAATTTTGGCCTGCTGGTAAGCCACGCCAGTAGCGTGGGAAGTACTCCAGAAAGCCATTTTTCTGCTGGTAAGCCACGCCAGTAACGTGGGATCCACGCCAGTAGCGCGGGAATGTCGGTAGACCCAGTATTTAAGGCCATTTTCGCGTTTTGAAGGGGAAAAACCCTTGTTCTTCTTCTTCCTCTGACCCAGGCAGCCATGGATGAGCTTGGGAGCTCCATAACTTCAATATACCTCACCTAAACACCTCCTAATCACCAATAAACATGAATAGAACCTTGTGTGAAC
Organism: Glycine tomentella; assembly: GCA_007407185.1. NCBI lineage: Eukaryota > Viridiplantae > Streptophyta > Magnoliopsida > Fabales > Fabaceae > Glycine > Glycine tomentella. The sequence goes on from PYAF01005714.1 coordinate 289,088, forward strand.
CAAATTCCAGCCTGAGATTTGAGAGAAAACCCTATTTCTTGAGGAACCTCAGAGAGCTGAGTTCTGAGGGGAGAAGAAAGCAATTCTTGGATGCCAGAGCTGGGAGAAGGGATTCTCCGGCCTTCTTCAACAGTTTTGAGGTAAGAAACTCAGCTTTCACCGTTTAATTTGTGGAATGGGTAATGGGGTGAATAGTAACCCATTTATGTTATGGCTGAAATTAGGCTTAGGTTCTTTAGAAGAATATGACCAGGAGGGTGTTCTGAGGAATATAGAACCTTGAAATTGAAATTTTGATGAAGTTCGGTTTTGACCTTGAGTTTGGTTTTGATAGGAAGAAGAGTAAGTGGATAGAAGGTACTGAGATAGGAATGAACCTAAGTGCCTTTATAAGAATTGTTCATGAGGGCCAAATAAACAGTGAATATGTATTATATGTCTATTTTGGCCATGATTGATAATGGTGATTTATGAACAAATAGAACCTGGGATTGTCTAATATGAAGTCTTAGAAAGACTTTGAGACCATAGTCAGGCTGAGATAGATCCTGCTCAGGATCTATAAGCTACCTATGAAGTGGTTAGCCTGATAACCCTAAGCTAGATCACTGGTATTTCAACGGTTGAGTACCGTTATTAAATACCTGGTATAGTGATTCTGATGTTGACTGTGCTGTATGATTTGCCAGAGGGCGAGACACGAGGGTGTCAACAGCGTGGACCAACCATTTGAGGACTGAAGGGAAAGCACGGTCTTACCAGGTAAGTTCAATGTTCTGTGGAGTGATTTCCCGGCTTGGAGGTCACTGTTTTATTAGTTATGTACTTTATGGTGATAATGAGCACTTTGCTAGTGTTCTGATTGATGATGAGATGAACATTGTGCTAGTGTTCTATGATTGATGATAAACCTAACACTGTGATTGTGTGAGGAATGATATATGTTACTGATAGGTATATCAGATATATATATATATATATATATATATATATATGATAATTAGTGTTAGCTAAACACTAAGATAGAGGATGAGCTGTATTGGGTACAAGAGAAATACCTGTGGTATTCTAATGATTGTGTTCTGTGATGGATGATAAGCTAACACTGTGATAGTGTTACGCTTTGCACTGATGTTGTATGTTGTTGTGATATTGAGGAAAATGCCATTATGGCATGTTGGCGTTGATGTTAGATCGACATTGTGAGAGTGTCATACTTTGTATTGATTATGTGATTAGGTGATAATTCTCTGGCCAGAGAATAAGGGACTATGGACCCTTTGGAAATGTGCTCTTAATGGATGATCTTCCTTGGGATAATCCATAGGCGTCCATGTAATCCCTGAGAGAATGTGTCCTTCATTGGATGATCTTTCTCAGGTATTGGGCGGCAAGTCCTGAGGGAATGTGCCTTTGATTAGATGATCTTCCTCAGGCATGGATAGGTAGAGTCCTGAGTAAATGTGTCTTTCAGTAGATGATCTTACTCAGGTACTCAAGGAAAAGCCCTAAGGAAATGTGTCTTTCAGTAGATGATCTTCCTCAAGCAATGAGAGGGCATGTCTTGAGGAAATGTGCCTTTTAGTAGATGATCTTCCTCAGACATTGGACCAGTGTCCTGAGTGAGTGGAGAGCCCTTAAATGGATGATCTTCCTTAGGCAGAGTACTGGTAGACATCCTGAGTGAGTGGAGAGCCCTTCATTGGATGATCCTCCTCAGGTGTTGGATAGGGTTCAGTGAGATTCTGGGGATTTGTACCTGTCGGATGAGCTTCTTAGGCAAAGGCAGTAGTCCTAAGATAAGGTACCCGTCAGATGATCATCCCCAGGCATTGGACAAGTTAAAGAGAACCTATCCAGTGGAGAGGTGTTCTCTTAGTAGACATGAGGGGTTATAGCGATGATGGTGTGAGCATTATGCTCATGGAGATGAGAGAGTTTATGCATTAAACAGATGATCTCTCAGTGCTTATGATGAGTACACCGACCTGGTTAGGCGTGCTTTATACATAATATAGGTAGTATGTGATGAGATGGCTATTGTTAGGCCAAGGTGTGATATTATATATTTGGAAGTGAACCAGGGGGAGGAAAGACCTCCAAGAATCCTGAGTTTACTGAGATTTTTATCTCACCCCGTGTGGGGTTTATGTTGCAGGTGTAGCTTAGAGCGGTGCTGATGGATCTCATGGTGAGAAGCACATCAGAGTTGGGAGCTCGTTGGGCTAAAGTCTAAGAGCTTTGAGGCTCCCTATGGTGTATACCATACTGAGCGAGGTAGTTTCTGTCTCCTGTCATATCAATATAGATATGGTTGTTATCTGCCTGGCTATGCTTTGTTATCTGGATCAAATAAGGGCTAGATGTAACTGAAATTGTGATTCGATTTATGTTTATGTCGTTGTACCATACATAATGTATCAAGAAATGCGATCCATATATGCTTCCGTAATCTATTTGCTTTATTAAATAATGTTGTGCTATTCTGATATTATAATAATGTTAATATACCGGGTGCACACGGGGTGTTACAGATATGGACCTCCCTAAGAGAAGAGTGCACCTCCTAGTTTGGTTTGCTCTTGGGTGATGATAATCCCAGGGTGATGATGATCCCTTAAGACCAAGAGATAGGTGGTCCCATCGCGGTTGAAGCCTATGCTCGGAGGTGCCATATACGTGCGTCCATGCATAAGGGGTAGCTCCCGATGGGATGGCACGGGTGTAAGCTCCGGTCTCACATGCTGATGATGATGCATCGTGGCGGCGTAGTTCCACAGTATACATTAGAGCTAGATGACTTGGCTATGTATTGTTATGAGGGCCGGGAGGCCAGATTGTTTGTGATACCTTGATGACGTGTGTCATGGAAAGTGAGCCAGGGTGGAGGAGATGCCTCCAAGGACCCTGAGCTTACTTAGATGTATATCTCACCCCATGTGGGGTTTATCTTGTTTCAGGTGACTCATCTGGCAGAGATGACGGTTCCCAGGGTAGAAGGCTCCAGTAGGGACGGCTGTTGCAGTACTTTGAGAGCAGGGAGGCTCCTTATTTTGTATATTTTGATATGCTTTGTACCCTGTAAAGGGAAGATGTGTGTGTGTGCACACATGCTATGTTTTGTACATGTACTGTATATTTTGTATACCCTCATTTGAGGAAGGATCTTTGAGATCAAAGCACTCGGATGCTTATTCTTTTGTATAGACACTGCGAGTGTCAGATGATACATATGTACATAACCTGTTTAAGTTATGTAATTGTGATTCCTCCTGTTTCAGTTCACTGTGATACTTGTGGTTATCTGCCTATGTTTATGTTATTCTGGATCAGCAGGGGTTTGTGTTGTGATGTGATTTGACATACTATACATAATGTATCAAGAAATATGGTTTCGAAAATGCTTCCGCGGACTTTTTAATTAAAGTAATTATGCGCTTATCTGATTAAATAATATGTTAATACACCGGATGCATACAGGGTGTTACAATTAAATGTATAAATCTTAAGTGCAAAGTTGTATGAATTAAGATAATTATGTTCTTCAACCTTACAAGAATTTGATTCTTCTAACAAAACATTGTAACACAACAGTCACATTCCCAGTCACACACGTGAAAATAAGTCATACTATATCTACATTGCTTTCATTTAAGCACACATGTAGTGAAATGTATTTTGAATTAAAGAAACATAACAAATGTAGTTTACTATTTTATGGTTGTGATTTCTATTACTGGTTTGTATGGTGATTTGGTTTGAATAAAAGCAAAAGAAAGCTTGGGTAATGTTGCTTTCACCCTTTAATAGAAAAAAAAAACCAAATAAAAATGATGATCAAAGAGCAACGTAGAAAATAGGGATTCCAAACCCTAACACATATAGAATGTAGATTTTGTCGGATAAAAAACACTCACTTGTTATGAGATCACTTACCCCTGCATTAGATAGAAAAACCAACCTTAAAGCTAAAAGAAATCTGTGGGAATCCCTTACCAAAATTACACCCCAAAGGAAAGATCTTTCATCTGTGGTTTATCATTGAAAGCTAGTTGATAATTGCCTTATTTACTTAACCACATGTTTCATAAGGCAATCAATATAATTTTACCTATTTTTAGGGTAATGTTTTACTCATTTTTATCTTAGTTTGGTAAATATTAAATTTCTAGTTTAGATTTAGTTTCTTAGGTTGCATCTAATATGTTTTGTCTACTTTTTGTAGAAGTGGAATGGAAATTGGAAAAACTTTAGAGCTAATTTTTGAACAAAAAGCAAACTTTGATGTAGCTAAGCCAAGAAATGGAGCTGGATCTAAAATCTAACTGCAAGCAAAATAGTCTTTTATAAGCTTAAACTAAAATTTGGAGTTGAGCTAGATTTTGTTCTCTTACTCAGAATGTTTTGCACTTTAGTTGAGCTTAGTTGAGCTAGAATTTTGAGCTCAGCTAAAAGTGACTAAAAATAGAATCTTTTGCTCTTGTATATATAGGGGTTGACTATCATTTAGAAAATGGTACTTCGTTTGGCAAAAGTGCATGGTTCCATTTGAAAATAATAGGAATATCCACAATAACCAAGAGATGGTTGAATTGGTTTAAAACTTGGTCTTTTAAAATTTATTTCAAATCAGAGTTCAGGATCCTTATCATTTTTAAAACCAAGAAATCTTTTATTCAATCAAATTACTCAGCCTAAGAAATCAATAACTCAAAACAGAAATGGTTGGACAATGAATATGAAACAAAGAACTAATGAACAAGATGAGTTGTAGAGATAGAAATAAAGAAAATCAATACAAGCAATTTATACTGGTTCACTTCACAACAGAAGCTACATTCAGTTTCTTTTAATCAACACTACTAGATTAGAGTTCCACTATTATAAATTTTTGTTCTTACAAGCTTTACAAAAACCTCCCTTTATCAACACTAGATAAAGAATAGAAATCTAAAACCCTATTAGACTTCTAAAGAGCAAGAACCAGAGAACACTGCTCTGTTCTTTTCTAGAGAACCTTTCTCTAGACCAAAGCTACAAGAACCCACTTACAATAGCAACAAACAACAGAATTTCAAAAAGAAATTACAACCAAAGATTAAGGAGAGAAACAACCTGATGATCCAATGAATGTAATGCACATCAATTGCCAATCAAGGTTGAATAGCAAACAGAAATTCAGAACATGCTCTCCCTTAAACTTGTGAAGTTTCTTGCCCAAGAATCATTCAATGACTCATGATGATTTAGAATGAGGCAAGAAGTTAGAGAACCCATAAATCATTTTCAAAGACTTAGAAGACTTATGTATACTCATAAAATACAAAGTGTTCAAGTTAGAAAACAAGTCAAGCCTTCAAATTATTTATAACAGAATTTTGCAACAACCTGTAATCGATTAGACGAGCCAAATAATCGATTAAAACGCATGTGTAATCGATTAAAGTGTTCAAAACAATTTTTGGGTTTCTGCAACAAGCAAAATAATCGATTAAATCGAGTTGTAATCGATTAAGTCAAAAAGATTCAGTTTCACAAAATAGCCTATGTAACCAATTACAAATATTGGTAATCGATTAAGTCAAAAAAGTAGGCTTTTTCAAATGGCCTATGTAATCGATTATGGATAATAGTAATCGATTATGGATAATGGTAATCGATTATCACAGCAAGGCACAAAATATATTTTCCACTATGTAATCGATTACACTAAATAAGTAATCGATTAAAGCATTTACCAAAGCTGTTTAGTTTCAATCACAAGCCAAATAATCAATTAATTCGATAGGTAATCTATTAAAATGTTCATGGAGGCTTTTCCAGTTTGAAACAAGAACTAAATAATCGATTACCCTTTTATGTAATCGATTAAAACAGTAAAAAAATGTATTTTTCCAAAAACATTAATCAATTAAATCATTTTTCAAAAAGATAGAAGCTTTGATGTTTTAATGAAAACCAATTAAGCATGTTAATGAATATGTGAATGCAATGCAAGGATCAACAGGTTGTCTTCTCTTACACTTCATTAAAATACAAAACTTCAAGGCATGTTAAAAGCTCAAAACAAACTTCTGAATCATAGACTTTCAATCTTCATGATGCTCCCCCTATATCCAACACCATTGAGAGGGGAAACCTTTTTTGGGCACCATTCTTCATCTTTTTCCTCCCTCCATATATTTTGATGTTACCCATGGAAATCGGTAGCTAGATCTCTCCATTGTTGGGGTTAAATTGTAACTAAATCTTACTTTCATGTATTTCTTTTGAAATATTTATATATATTCTTTTTGTTCTTCAATGTTAATGTTATACTTCTACTTTTAATGTTTGTTATGGTTTGTTATTGGGAAATACTTCCATAACTTGATTTTGGGATGAGATTGTAATTGAAAAATGCTCTCTTTATCTTGAACTGTGTTAAAATGTCCAATAAATCTTGAAACTAAGATAGGATGATGCTTATTGGTTATCTTTGGGCTATTAAGCTTAAAGCAAGTTCCTTTATAAAATGTGCAAGAGATTGACATTTAATGGAAGAACTTTGATCTTTTCACCTAAGGAATTAGGGATTGAAATACCATTTTTGAACTATGACTGATATTAACATTGAATCTCAAGTTGAGTATTATGTTTTAGCGTAAGGAGAGTTTGGTTCAGTGCAATCTAACCCTGAGAATCCCTTTGTTATTTGAAAACTCACTTGTTTTAACCTTTTGTTTTAACTAAAAAACCACAAAAAGAGTATTTTAATTACTCAACCTTTTGTATTTTAATTATGTGGTCAACGAGGCAGTGACCAGTCAAAACTGGTAGAACACGTGGCAATCTAGGATGATTTCGCTGCAAGGGCCAGTGAATTACGTGGCATATTTCGCTAGAAAGGCTAGCGAAATACGTGATCCCATGACACGTGGCAGCTTCCCACTAATTTGTTGTCAGGGCCAGCGAAATAGGTCTCCTATTTTGTTACCCAACCCAACGAAATACTACCACACACCCCCACTATATATACCCACCCCCCTGCATTTGTATCTCGTCCCAGGCATTCATTTCATCCATTTTCTGTTATAATTTTTTTAGAATTTTTGTAAAATGAGTGCTAGTAGAAATTGTTTAATTACCATTGTATACTATAATACGAGAAGATATATTGGACCGAATGGTCAAGTGTTTGAAGGAGAATGTAAAATGTTTCGTATGCCTCCAGGATGCAGTTATCATGATTTGATGAAAATCATATATAAGAAGTTGAGATTACAACGGAGTCAATCTGTATCTCGATTGAGTGCTCGATGTGCATCCGGTAACCCGATGCAATGGGTTGGTGTGGATGTTGTAGATGATGACGATGTAGCCTTAGTTATAGACGCATGCACATCCGACGGAGGAAACCCCAGATTTATATAATTGTATGCGGAAGTAAACTGTGGTGGACAGTCAAACTATCTGAATTTTGTAGGAAGTAATGGTTCGATTGACCTTAATGTAGAGCTGATGGTAAATTTCGAAGATAGAAATGTATCCTCATCTGCACCACCACCAACGCAACCAACCCAACAAATTAATTTAGAAGATACTGAAATGGTGCCGGCCCAGGAGCCAGCTTGGTCCATGGACGATTCAGAGGAAGAGGTTAATGAAGGTGTTGTTCCAGATATTGACTCCTCGTTATGGACGTAGACGATGATTTTGATTGTGCTTTTGTTATACCTTCTCCGGACATTGTTGGAATGCAAGCTCCACTTCCGATTCCAGGTATGGCCGCAAAACTGTCTATTACTTAGTTGTGTTAATAGTGGTTGACAATTTAATATTACAATGTGTTTCATGTCTCATTATACAAGAGAGACCAATGTACCATTTTGGTCTAACATAAGGCATTACACAAATATAAATTGGGCACACCCAAATGAGGAGTTAGATGACATGTAAGAAGTGCAAATACCTAGCTGGGAGATAGGTCAAGAGCTATATAAGGGTGAGGTGTTTTAGAGCAAGTTCGATGTGCAAATCGCAATAAAGCAATACTGTATGATCGAACATCGTACAACCATAGTTGCAAAAAGTGATACGAGGATGCTTATAATGGTTTGTGAAAATCGTAATGAGAGTTGTGCATGGAGGATGAGGACATACGAAAAAAGGGTGGCACGGAATGGATTGTAGGCATATAGAATAACCAACACATGTGCGTTACTCATAATCTCTCTCAAGATCAGAAGCAACTTGACTCAAGTTTAATATGTTCGTTGATCCTACGTAATGCAAATACATTGTATTGGAGTCTATATTTTGTTGCAAAATTAAGTAACATGTTCTTGTTTAATGAAATGCAGAAATGATTAGGAAGAACACAAGTGTTAAAATTGGGTTAATTCAAGAAAGGATTTCGACAACGCTCGAATTTCATATATCATACAGGAAAGCATGGAAGACAAAGCAAAAAAGGCTATTGTGAAGGTGTTCGGGGATTGGGATGAGTCGTACGCGTTCTTGACAAGGTGCTTGGGTTACATGCTAATTTTGCTCAAGGGTCTGCCTATAAGTTGAAAACGATGGATCATTTCGTTAATGGGCAACTGGATAGGAGTGCTAAGTTATTCAAAGGGTGTTATGGACATTTAAGGTGTTGTGATGCTTTTAACTATTGCAAGCCCGTTCTCAGCATTAATGGTACCCATTTGTATGGGAATTATCGTGGCACATTGCTCATTGCAACATCAATTGATGCCAACAATTATGTCCTTCCAATTGCATTTGCAGTTGTTTCCGACGAGAATATTAAAAATTGGTCGTGGTTTTTGGCACTAATTCGTATTTATGTTACGCAGAAAGACAGAATATGTCTTATTTCCAATCGGCATGCGGGCATCATGGCGGCGGTGAACAATGTAGAACTCGGATAGCAACCACCCAGGGCATACCATGTTTTTTGTATTCGGCATTTGGCAAGCAATTTTAATCAGAAGTTCAAGAATATGATTTTGAAGAAACAATTCAAGAAGTTAGGTAAGCAATATTACACATGCACATGATCCCCAACCTTAATATGTGCTGATATTTACGTGTTCTTTGTATATGTAGGTTACACAACTTCACGGTTAGATTTTGATGTCGGCTTAGACCAATTTAAAGAAGCAAGTCCTCAAATAGCTGCGTGGATTGATCGAATCCCTAAGGAAAAGTGGAGTCTAGCTTATGGTGAGGAGGGACAAAGGTTTTGTCATATGACAACAAATCTATCTTAGTGTTTCAACAAGGTACTTAAATGCGCCAGAAACCTTCCTATCACATCACTTGTCTGGTTTACATACGCTCGACTAGTGTCAAATTTCTTGCAACATCGTCAGCAAGCCCGTGAAGAGTTGGCCAGAGGCAATCATTTCACCAAAATAGTGTGGCAAAAATATTTGACGAGAGTACATAATTTTGCGACACATTTTGTAACTGCATAAGATTTGACGATGCACTATACACAAGATTTGAAGTCCAAGAGTCGTACAACATACGTACTCATCAAAGAGGAAAGAAATGGTCAGTGTCGTTATCGAAAAGAATATGTCAGTGTGGTGAGTTCACTGCACTAAGGTTCCCTTGTAGTCATGTGATTGCATCTTGCCGGTCTATATACATTGATCTCACTCAATATATAGACCTTGTGTATAGTGTTGCGTATCAATGTCAAGTGTATTCAACCCTGTGGTATCCAATTGTAAATATGGACTTCATACCACCAACTGGACAACAAACGATCATCCCAGATGTTTCACTAAGATGCACAAAAGGAAGGCTTAAGTCTACACGCATCCACAACGAAATGGATTCACGAGAAGGATCGAGCACTCGCACATAATGTGGTCATTGTAAGGTGGTTGGTCACAATAGGTAGAATTGTCCTTCACGATTCCAAGATCATTGATGTGTACGTATAAATGTATGTCAAATTTTAGTTTAATGTTTTAAATCGTAAATGTATTCCGCTCCACAACATATGTCAACATGTAAATGAAGTATGCAATAAAAATAACAAACATCACCTTAAATAATAACCAATAAAAATCGAAAACAAACATCAAACCACAGTCATCATCCAACCAAAGACATAATTCGAAAATTAAACAAACAAGTAACAAAACATAAAATAACAAATGGTCACTGATTGTTTGCATAAATGATGCCTGGAGGACGAGGAGGAATAGGTGGTACAACGAATGGTGTATCAGCAACAGGCGGGGTTGACTGGTGGAGGGGTAACCCCTCATGACGCGCACGACGGTTCATACGAACCACCGGTGGAGGCGCCTCGGTCTGACGGCGTACAGGCGGAGGTGCACTGTCTCCTGGATCTATGACTCTATCCAAGTCATCACATGCAGCCAAAAGCCGAATTGCCTCGTCATACACCTGACTCATGTTGAATGCCCCCCGCGCCTGTGACTCTGGCGATGTCATGTGCACAATTGTCTCAGCACGATCAATCTGCATATTAAGTATTATTAGGCATGAACAATATTAAGTCAACATTAAAAATAACAAATGATATAATCAACATGCTAACCACATATGCGTTGATCGCCGCTCTACGAGTCATCCAACGACGTGTGACAGAATAGTACCACTGCATGTACTCACTATTCACAGATAAATTCCCATCTCGCCGCATCGGAGTAAGATCCTGCAAGACAAGGGCATCTCTATCTACCCATTGGGCAATGAAAAACCTGTGTCGCTGCCTCCAATCGACATCTGTCTTTCCGGTAATACTAATTGTCAACATCTCACTACAATTAATCGGTTCCTCTGGGATAGGCTGATCAAACCCAAACTGCCGCAGAACTCGATCTGGCTGTTGGTATACGACGCTCTCGTAACAAATTAAAGGACATACGGCCAACCAGCGTCTAGCCATGTCAACATCCGGTGGCTGAACTAGGTCAATATCGTACGGCTTCCAACGAATGTCTCTCCTACGCATGACATCCATGTAATGACGATATCTTCGAATATGAGCATATCTGGTTTGGCGCGTCTGGTAGACATTAAACCTGCAATAACAAAATATTAGCAACAACAACATATATTCCAAATAATGACAAACTCACAATTACAATACCTATTTCCATATATCTCGCGCACAAGGACATCCTGATCGTCCACCCGCGGAAGGTCCGGAGAGATAGTCGGAAATCTCGTCCAAGCCCACAATTGCAACAAGAGTGCACATCCACCCATCTCGCGACGTGATGCACGGGTGGCTTTGCACAACTCCTTATACAACGATGCAAGCACAGCAGATCCCCAGCTAAATGAACCAGTGCGCTCGAAATCGTCCAAAAAAAGCAAATATCGAGCTGGCACAAAGCTGGATGCCGTGTCAACAAACAACATCCCGCCTAAAATACGCAATATGAGTGCACGGGTGTATCTGATCCGTCCAACTTCGGTGCCAGCGTGGACGGTATAATCATCAAATTGCTCCCGTAAATAGTGGAGCCCCAATAGACCTCCATGTAAATCGCGACTCGCATGAGGTTGAACCCCTAAAAGCTCACCAACTATCTCGGGGAAGTTATGTCGTCCATGGCGGCCTGAGACAACCTCACCATCGGTCGGCAATCCTAACAAATGATGTACATCCTCTAGGGTGATGGTCACCTCACCCATGGTCATGTGGAATGTTCGTGTCTCAGGGCGCCATCGCTCAACAAGCGCTGAGACAAGGTGATGGTCGATCTGAAATAGTACATTCTACCACAATTACACATACGTTACAATACAATCGTAAGACCATAATATATTATACGAAATGGTTACCTCGTGGTTGCGTAGACGCGCAACGTGAAAAAAACCCGCCTGTATAAGCCATGGGTGAATGTCTTCAGGTATAGCCTGATGATCATGAGTCGCAGCATGTCTCACATTAAGGACACGATCCCGCGCCGTCGGATCCTCATGCGAATTCCACACATTCGTGGATACGTGTCTATCCTGTAACGTCAAAAGAGTCCGTACAGATGGACCTGGATCGATAACGCTCAATGCAGACTCAGTTGCCGGAGGTGCTGGGATATCTTGATCGTGATCCATCCTAATGTTTCAAACCTACAACCTATATTTTAACAAAATATATTAATATAATAAAATAAAATTATATATTGTACCAAAATATATATATATATAATAAATTTTAAAAATAACTCTACAAAATTATATGTATCAATTACAATAACTAATGTTTCAAACCCAAAAACAAAAAAAAAAATCATCAATTTTATAACATAAAAATCCTAAATTTTAATTACATATCTTCTAACCTAATGTTTCAAACCTACAACCTATATTTGAACAAAATAAATACATTCAAATAAATTACAAAAATAAAATAATACAAAATTATAGATATCAATTACAAGAACCAAACAATAACAAAAAAAAAATTCATCTATCCTATAAAATAAAAATCCTCAATTTTAATTACATATCTTGTAACCTAATGTTTCAAACCTA
>PYAF01005714.1:301700-323343 GCA_007407185.1 Glycine tomentella
TCAAACCTACACCTTATATTTGAACAAAATAAATACATTCAAATAAATTAAAAAAATAAATAATACACAATTATATATATCAATTACAAGAACCAAAAAATAGCAAAAAAAAAAAAGAAGTCATATATCCTATAAAATAAAAATCCTAAATTTTTAAGTACATACCTAATGTTTCAAACCTGTAACCTGAACAAAATAAATTATAAAAACTAAATAATACAAAAATAAAACTTACTTGAAATAAAAAAGAATAGGGTGTCAGATAGACATATTTCTTGTAACAAATTTAATGGCATTTAGGTGAATTAAAAAACAAAAAAAAACGTGACAGTAAGATGATTGTTTCAAAGAAAAGAAGATTTATTGAACTGATATTTTTTTAATACATTGAAATTTATTTTTTTCGTATAATAAAAACTTTTCCCTACCGCCACCACCGTCATTTCCTCTTTCACAAACACACTACCCCAAGTTCAAGTCTCAGATCAAGAAAGAACAACGAAAAAATCAAACAACACCATAACACTAATCAGTAAATTAATTAACCAGAATCCCGCAAATTAAAGAATACAAAAACGGAACAAATAAAAGAAAATTACATGTTACTGATTTCTTCAATTTGCCAGATCTGAAACAGCAAGCCGTGTAAAGGGCGTCATCGTATCTCGAGACGACGGCTTCGACGAAGAAGAAGTCACCTGTCGTCGTTCTTCTTCCAGCTTTTCGCCTGTGCCGAAGTTGTTGGCGGAGAAGGGGAAGTTGGAGAAGATGTCGGAGGAAATGTCGGAGAAGTAGTCGTTGGCTGTGGAGAAAGGGAAGGTCAGGAAGTGGATCTGGATTTGGAATAGTTGGCTGCGGTGAAAGAGGAGTGAATCGTGGATCTGGAAAGATTGGTTGCGGAGAGAGAAGATTCAGATTAAAAAGTAAAATAAATAAACTTGTAATAATTATTTATTATTTTAAAATTAATTTTTTAATAATTTTAATATATTTAGTTATTATTTTTTCCAGTAAACAACTGTTATTATAGGTAATTTTTTTTCCTCACCGTTGCCCATGATAACCCCATCTTCACCGTAGCCGCGTCCCACTTCTTTGCTGCCTCACTCCTTAGTCCTTATGAATTTCACGTGTTGTGTATTAGTATTTTACTTATTAATTTTAGACAAAATGTATGGACAGTATTTTGGCAAAAATTAAAAAAAATATATAATTTAAATATTTAATTAGCAAAAGGGTGCAATTTGTACAAAATTTAGCAAAATGGTGCAGGCAAACACGCCTAGGGTTAGGTGTGTTTAAACACGCCCAGAGTCAGGCGTGTTTCATCTGGTGCTGACAGGTGGCAGGCAAAAAAGGGCATAGGATTTTCGCAGTGTTTTCGTAAATTACGGAAGGCTATAACTTTTGACTGGAACGTTCGATTGATACGAAACTAGTGGCCACGCGCTCGAAATTGAGAGGAGAAGGTCTGGACAAGTTTCTAATGGGGACTTGCCCAAAAATTTTTCCCAAAAGAGGTCTCTAAGTGCCTCAAAATTGCGATTTAAGTTTTGGAGCCCCAAAAAAATTTGTTGTTTTCTGATATTTTATCTACTCAATTAGCGAATTGCAAGCTATTCTTTGTTTATCTAATTACTTCTCTTAATTTCGAGCGTTCTGACATAAAATACGTCATCATCGGACATTGGTACGAGAAATTGCGACTGTTAAAAGTTATATGCATCGTCAATTTTACAGTATAATTTTGGATATTTTTTTAAATTATTTTTGTGATCACAACAACATGATTTTTTAGGATTTATGGTTTAGGGTTTAGGGTTTTGGGTTTAGGTTTATGGTTGAGGATTTAGGGTTTAGTGGTTTAGTGTTTGGGGTTAATTAATCCAAAGCCCTAAACCACTAAAAATATACAGCAATAACCTTGACGTACATTGTTTCAACTTGTGTCATTTTCACTGGCTTTTATAGGGACAAGGGGGCCTGTGGGACATTGTTATTAGGGCTTATGTTGTGATTAGTGTTTAGGCCCTGAGGTAGTGATTATGGTGTATGTAAATCGGGTTTAAGGTTTAAGGTTGACATGGTGATTAGGGTTTATGGGTTGGGGTACAGAGTTAGGGTTTGTGTGTGCCGGGTTATGGTTTAGGTGTGATGTGGTGATTAGGGTTTAGGTGTTCAGGCATAGACGTAGGGTTGATGGATTTCAGTTAAGGTTAGGAATTTATATTGTGATTAGGATTTATGCCGTTGGGAACAGACCTAGGGTTTAGGTTTTAGTTCTGATGTTCTGATTAGGATTTATGTCTTGGGATCTGGTGTATCATAAGGGATTTGCTTTTTCTATTGATTCCTCCGGATTGGGTCAAAACCCTAAACCACTAAACCCTAAACACTAACCCAATAAACCCTAAACCCTAACACTAACCTACTAAACCCTAAACCCTAAACCCTAAACCCTAAACCCTAAACCATAAATCCTAAAAAATCATGTTGTTGTGATCGCAAAAATAATTTCAAAAAATATCCAAAATTATATTGTAAAATTGACGATGCATATAACTTTTAACAGTCGTAATTTCTCGTACCAATATCCGATGATGACATATTTTATGTCAGAACACTCGAAATTAAGAGAAGTAATTAGATAAACAAAGAATAGCTTGCAATTCGCTAATTGAGTAGATAAAATATCAGAAAACAAAAAAATTTTTGGAGCTCCGAAACTTAAATCGCAATTTTGAGGCACTTAGAGACCTCTTTTGGGAAAAAAATTTTGGGCAAGTACCCATAAGGGATTTGTCCAGGCCTTCTCCTCTCAATTTCGAGCGCGTGGCCACCGGTTTCGGGTCAATCGGACGTCTCAGTCAAAAGTTATAGCCTTCCGTAATTTACAAAAATACCGTAAAAACCCTAGACCCCTTTTTTGCCTACCACGTGTCAGTACCAGATGAAACACGCCTGGCTCTGGCGTGTTTAAACACGCCTAACCCTAGGCGTGTTTGCCTGCACCATTTTGCTAAATTTTGCACAAATTGCATCATTTTGCTAATTAAATATTTAAATTGTATTTTTTTAAATTTTTTGTCCAGTATTTTACTTTTAGATGATTTTTTTACACTGTCTGTAACATTTATATAATCAACATTGTTTTTTATATCAATTTTTAATATATATATATATATAATTGAAATAACACTCTAATTTTAACGAACTTTCACAATACTAGTTAATATTATCTAAAATTAATTCATATATTGTAAAATTCAAATTAAAAAGGTTATTATAGGCTTAATAGTATTCGTTTTGAATATTTGACTATATTATTAGAAAATTCTTCCATGGTAGTTTCTCTATGGGGGGTTTGCCCATTTATTTCATAAAAAAAAAAAAAAAAGAACTTCTTCCACGGTATAGAGAAAATACGAGAAATCACATATGTCCATACTTATCATTCTCAATTGCCTCTGCCAAAAAAAAAAAATCTCAATTGCCTCTCACATGCTTAATATGTAGCTACTTTAATTGAATTGCTAAAAGAGATTCTTTTTATTTTTGACATTGTTGAATTCGCTAACGAGTTTGATTAACTATTCATATTTTGGATGAGTTTTTTCTTTTTAAGGAATTTTGGGTTAAGTTAATAACTGTATTATTACCACTATTACTTGATTCATATGCATCTAATGCAACTATTATCATGATTCCAGATAAATTATTTGCACGCCAATACATGCCGGAAACAATTAAGAATGGAAAAAGTTTGGCCAAATTGTAGTTTAATCGTGAAACAAAAAGTGTTTTTTGGACAGAAACAACAAACAAAGTTAACAAAGATAGAAAATAACTAACAACATAGATCAAATCTTGCAATTTTTACATAACAAGATCAAATCATTGAAGTTGCATACTAGTATAGATATATACTAGTAATTAAACCAAAATAAAATATTCTAAAACTAATGTATGCAATCGATGGATAATAACCTTTAAATCTTGTAATATACTTCAAGTTCTAAGAAGAGAAGGTAAGAAGGATTTTTGTTTTCCCCGCGGGCAGCAGCGCAGCCTTCAATCTACATGACAGAACCACTCAACCTAAACCTTCTCACTCTCACAAACATCACACTTTTGTATCTCTGATATAGTAACAATCATTTCCTTAGATTTCTTCTCTGTTTTCACTCTCATTGCTTTGTCACGATGAACACAATTACCCTTATTCGCAACCGTGCCATGAATTCCGCTCGCAGGATTCTCATCGGTTCTAGAAATTCATCGTTTTCTGGGTCCACACCTGCAAAATCTGTCCACACTCTTTCCATTGCTAACAATTCGCTGAAACCTCGTTTCTATCATGACCATTCCAATCACCACCTTTTTCAAATTCATCGCACAAAGGGTATTGCTCAGAAAGTTTTTGGCTTACCCTCTTCGAATTTCGCCCCTTCACCATTGCATTTCAGTTTGAGCACGTTTAACAGGGACGTTTCCACCTTCAAGGTTCGAAATTTCTCGAACTCTGTTGAGACCCGCGTCAATGACAACAATTTTGAGAGGATTTACGTACAGGGTGGAATCAACAATGTGAAGCCGTTGGTGGTGGAAGGTGTTCACAAGGATGATGAGCGTGTTGCAGGAGAGAAGAATTTGGGTGGTGATGTGAATGTGAGCGTGGGAAAGAGTAAAGGAGAGGACTCAGAGATAGAAAAAGAAGCATGGAAGTTGTTGCAGGGTGCTGTTGTGACTTATTGTGGCAACCCTGTGGGAACTATGGCTGCAAATGATCCTGGTGACAAGCTACCCTTGAATTATGATCAGGTCTTTATCAGGGATTTTATCCCTTCAGCACTTGCTTTCTTGCTTAGAGGAGAAAGTGAGATTGTCAAGAACTTTCTTCTTCACACCTTGCAATTGCAGGTAATTTACCCCCCTTTTAGAGTCAATTGAATCCGTTTACTGGATGAATGAGAAATATTGGTAGCACATTCTTTAACATACTGTTTTGAACAGTCTCTTTCTATAATTGGCAGAAATTTATTGAGAATCACAAATTTTTGTGGGTTTGTGATTTTGTAGTTTTCAATAAATTTTAACAATAGTAGAGAATGTGTTAGAAAAAGAGTGTGTTGCTAGCACTCAACTTGGATGAATTGTTCTTCCCTCTCATATATTCATCTTGGCTTTTTAATTAAGAGTTAGCAACGTAATGGATGCTAATGATCAATTGTAAATCTGAGCGTTAAATGCTTAAAAGAAAGTGTATTTATTGTTACGATTAAATGTTTATTCAATGTTCTGTCTGTACTTGATTGATCCTGAAAGAAAGTGTAGTTATGATTACAAAAATCATTGAGCGTTTTAAAACTTTGTTGAATATTGATTACTAATATTCTACCTTTTCTTAAAAGAGTTGGGAGAAAACAGTGGACTGCTACAGTCCAGGGCAGGGCTTGATGCCTGCAAGTTTCAAAGTTAGAACTGTTGCTCTTGATGAAGATAATCATGAAGAAGTTTTAGATCCTGATTTTGGGGAATCAGCTATTGGTCGTGTTGCACCTGTAGATTCAGGTTAGTGGTTGACTATTTGACAGTTTCTTATAATATGCCTATAGAAGAATGATGTTGAAAATTGCTAATGAGATGTAAACCATGAGCAGTCTCAAAAACATTATTTGAGTTGCATAACTAAATGATTCTCCTCTATTTTTTTTCCTTTTGTTTCCTTGATAGGATTGTGGTGGATCATCCTCTTGCGGGCTTATGGGAAGCTCACTGGTGACTGCAGCTTGCAAGAAAGGGCGGATGTTCAAACAGGCTTAAAAATGATCCTTAACTTGTGTTTAACAGATGGTTTCGATATGTTTCCTTCTCTGTTAGTCACTGATGGGTCTTGCATGATAGACAGGCGGATGGGCATTCATGGTCACCCCCTTGAGATCCAAGTGAGTGTCTATGTAATGCGTTTCATTCTTATCTTATTTATATTGGGTGCTAAATATGATTTTGAAATTATGCTGTTTGAGGCATGTTCTATTTAAAATTGAATGATGCTCTATATTACTAAGTTGCAATGGTCATAGTCTATACTTAAATCAGTATATGCTCCTGTTTTATTTGATGTATGCTATTTTCATGTATATGCTACAAGTGACATTAATATATGTTTGTTAAACATGAGATAAAACTCTGCATTCAGCTAATCTGTTTTCTGCATTCTACCTCTATTTTGCACTTATCATTCCTCCATTTATTTGTGGTAAGTTTTTACTTTACAGGCATTATTTTACTCAGCTCTTCGCTGCTCACGTGAGATGCTTGTTGCAACTGGTGGAACCAATAATCTTATTAGAGCCATTAACAACAGACTCAGTGCATTGTCATTTCACATTAGAGAATATTATTGGGTGGATTTGAAAAAGATGAATGAAATATACAGGTATAAAACTGAAGAGTACTCCATGGATGCCATCAACAAATTCAACATCTATCCAGAACAAATTCCATTGTGGTTAATGGATTGGATTCCTGAAGAAGGTGGATATCTGATTGGGAATTTGCAGCCAGCTCACATGGACTTCCGGTTTTTCTCACTTGGAAATCTTTGGTCTATTGTCTCATCATTGGGCACCCCAAGACAGAACCATGCTATTTTAAATCTGATAGAAGCAAAATGGGATGATCTTGTGGGGCATATGCCTCTTAAGATATGTTATCCTGCCTTGGATAATGAAGAGTGGCGCATAGTTACTGGCTGTGACCCAAAGAATACGTAAGTTCTTACCATAATTTTTCTTTCTGTTGTTTGTGTATCTGAGAACTTTGATTTTTTTTATACGGAGTACATTTGATGAGATTATGTTGTATAATTAGTTTGTCTTTGTAGTCAGAATTTCTTCTACTGAGTGCATCTTAACTGAAACAACATGCTTAACTTTTGCAGCCCATGGTCATATCACAATGGTGGATCTTGGCCAACCCTTCTGTGGCAGGTATATTTTCCCTGATGGCAATGTGTGTGTTTTAAGGTCAGGTCAGATATATTGTTGGCTATCCACTTTGTCCTGTGTCTTACTACCTCAACTATTGAACCCCTAATTCTGGTGGCTCTAATCGTTGGGAAAAAGACGCATGGGAGGAGTACTTACCAGGCCACCAATAGAAAGTCATTCTACTATACTGCAGAAAATTGGAAATTAAAACCATATACTGCTTAACCTGAAGTAAGAGAGAGAGAGAAAAGATCAGGAGAGATTATTTTCTTGGGTTGTTAATCATGAGAGAAAATGTTTAAAATGAAACCAAAAAATTGCCAATTTTGTTACTGAGACCTTGCATATCAACTGTCAAGTCATGAGATGTTGCTTTAATTTCTGATGTATTTTCCTTTACATCATTTTTCAGTTCACACTGGCATGCATCAAAATGGGGAGAATTGAACTTGCCCATAAAGCAGTTGCTTTGGCTGAGAAAAGACTGCCAGTTGATTCTTGGCCTGAATACTATGATACACGTGCTGGAAAATTTATTGGAAAACAAGCCCGAATGTATCAAACATGGACCGTAGCTGGTTTCCTTACATCCAAGATGCTTTTGAAGAATCCTGAGATGGCATCCATGTTATTCTGGGAGGAGGATTACGAGCTTCTTGACATATGTGTTTGTGGACTTAGCAAGAGTGGCAGGAAAAGGTGTTCCCGTGGTGCAGCAAGGTCTCAAATTCGTGTATGATGAATTCCTACAGAAGTGTACATTCATAGCCAGGGGATGAGGGGATCATATATTTATATTATGCGTTTGGTAGGTTATAGTATAAGTTAAAATGGAAAATTAACACCTTCTCCATTGCTGTAATTATGGTTAATTAAGAAGGCTTTCCTTTGTTCTGGGAGGGCAATTATCACTTTTTTACTTTATTTTTTTTGACAACGAGAGGATAGAGATTTAAAAGTATGACCTCTTGTCTGTATATGAACAAATATTCACATTGATATATCTCATCATACAGTTGCTCCTTTGCAGCATTTTATAATGAGTTTCTTTGTGAGCGTACCGAAATTATTTTACCTTGTTCTGCTCTCAGTGCTCTGTGTCTTTGACTTCACTTTCATCACTGATGCTGAGATTAAAGGACATTATAAATCATAATATTGTCAAGGTTGTTTTATAGTCATAGGATCTCAAGGTTACCTTATTTGGAATGTTATGATATGGATGGAGATTTTATAAGGTGGTGAAGTGAACCATTGAATGGAAAGTTTTGAAAATCGAATGAAGAATCCACACGTACTTTCATAAGAAATTCATTCCAAAGTCATATCCAATGTTAAATCTTTCTACAAAGTCAATTGATTTGGTGTCATTTAGTAACAACAAATCATTCAACATAATATTAGTTGAAGAACCTGATTTAGAATAATAAATTTAGAACCTACAAAAGTGAAAATACTGGCCTAGAAATGTGAGAATATTAACTTGGAAAGGTGACAATATTGGATTCAGCCATTCAGGAATTAATTAGGTTCATGTGGTTAATTTTTTTTAACGACAATTGGACGAAATGACAAAAAATAAAAATAAAAACCTAATTAAAAAATATCAAATAGTTCAAAGACTTACAAATTAATTTTACCTAAATTTTAAAATGATAATTTTTTTAAAAAATGCTATGATAATATAATATATATTTTTGTGATATGTGGTGAGTTATAACAAATTTTTAATTATTAATTAAATTTAATATATTCATCTTAAAATTAAAAAATTGTTTTAATTTTAATTTTATGTTTATCCACTTAAGAGAAATTCTCTTCTGATTATGTTTGACAAAATTAGATAAAAAATTAATTTATTAAATTATAAGTATTTGATAAATTAGTTATTGAAATAACTAAAAATATAAAATAATAAAAATAATAAAATCATAAAATTTATTTTAAAAAAAGTAACTAAAAATTGAATAAATATATTGAAGATAAAAATATAAAAAATATATAAAAAGCTAAAAGTTAGCACTTTAAAAAATATTAAAAATTACCAAAAAAATTATTTACTAAACAGTTAAACAAATTTTTTAACTAATAAAAAATATTAAAAATTAACTGAAATTTTTGAAATTTTTCGATCCTAACATTTGTTTGAGAAAGAAAAGAAAGTACAAAAATAGGGGGGAAAGTAAACCCATAAACAGCTGACAGGTGTCTTGGTTCCATTTATTCCCAGTGAGTGGAGTTTGTAGACAGACAGCAGTAGAAAGGGAAAGAGGGTTGATAGCAGAGAAGGGTTTAGGATTTTGCACAACTCACTCATGGAGGAGGAAGAAGCCCCAGACGTTATATGCGAGCTGGAAAACGTTCAAGGCTTAGTGGACGCCCTCACCGCCGTTCGGTGGAAGCGTCAGCAGGTAAGTAAATAATAATGCCCTAACCCTAACCCTAACCCTAACCCTTCATTTTCCTTAATTTAATTAACGACCTACCTGGCTAGGACTCCGTGTTGGAGTTGTCCGAACACGGTATTGTTTTGATCGTCGAAGAAAGCGGTTGCCTCCAAGCCAAAGTTTATCTCAAACGAGAGGTGCGTTCCAATTCTATTATTGTACGAAGTTTGTTAATAACTGGCTTCTTCATTGGTTTTTTCTTCTTATTATTATTAGTTATTTATTCGTTACGATTACAACGCACGAGGAGGACGACCTCGTTTTGGAGTGAGTTTGGGGCATTTCATAGATTGCTTGAACGCCTTCTCGGTTCCTGCTGGTCAATCAATATCAAGCCTTGTTCAGATTCAATATCCGGGTCCTGACATGCAGCTTCTTCTCAAGTATGTATTGTAATGTAACTAACTACGCACTTCCCTCTTCTTTTTTCATTTTCATTCAACGTGGTTAAGTAAATTGCATGCCTATGCCCATCCAGGGGATATAAATAAATGTTACTTTGAATGAAGGAAAAAACTAGTGTGTATAATATAATCCTAAGTCTACCCTCCCCTTCATGTAATCAAAGGACACCTTCTACCTTTCTTGCTTTTCATAATTTTCTTTGTTTCTGGTCGAATCTGTTATTCCATTCTGTGTGATAGTCATAATGATGGTTTATGGAATAAGATTCTACATAGCTCAATTTTCTTTAGGGCTCTACAATCAATCAAACAATTTGATAGAATTGTCTTGTCTTTGTCTTAAATATACATTCTTTAGATCTGTAGATTCGCTGGATGCCAGTATTTGTGCAGAGATCAGGACAAGGATTCCAGATACAGTTGCATGGGACTACAATTTTGAACCTGCAGGGGCAAACCCTTTAACCTTTACTGTTAAAGTATGCCATAAATTTCACATATCAATTTCAATGACTTGTTATCTTCTAAATGTCCCCTTTTTTTCACTCTGTAATCATAAAATAAAAGTTGTTGCTTATGAACTCTGCAATATGCAGTCCAATAAGTTGTTATTCTTAATATATATTCTATGGAAAATCATATATTCCTGAAGTTGATACTTGTGAGAGAAAAAAAAAAAAAAAACTCATTTCTTTTGAATAATGTTAACTGATTTTTTATTATTAATCTACACCAAGTCTGCAGCTCTGAAGGAAGCTATTGAGGATCTTGAATGGCCTGGATCAAGCATCCAGATTACTCTAGTGCCAGATCCTCCTTCTGTTTCATTAAGAGCTGAAGGACATGGAGACTTGCAGGTTTGTATTGTTTTTAACTCAAATGATCAGATGCTGGTTGCTTTGAAATTTAAACTAATTATCTACACATTTGTTTTTCAGATAGACCTAATGTATTATGTGAATTCTGAACTCCTGGTGGCATTTCAGTGTGATCATCAAGCTTCTTTCAAGTATTCTATTTTTCTTTTTTAAAAACTATTATTTTTGTGTTAGTTGTCATTTCCTTGCCAGCAATTTATTTGTCATTTCTATTCTTGTCGTTAACAGGTACAAATATAAGTTCCTCAGAGCAACAACTTCTAATATGCCTAGCAGTGTTATTAAAGAAAATAGAGGAAGTAAGTTAAGCATTGGGAGAGGTGGAATGTTAAAAGTCCAGCATCTGGTTTCAATTGCCAAACCATCTGTGTCACACCCATATGCTGATTCAGTTGGCTATCAGCAACCAGGTAGAATAGCTCATGTTGAATTCTTTGTGAAACCAGAGGAAAGTGAGGACTAAACGAATGATTATTAGTTATTATAAAGGCTCCGTCAAGTTTTGCTATGCAAACCATTAACTTCGCAAAAGAATTACAAAATGGTTTGTATTCAGAATGTTGGTCAAAGAGGTATTTTGCAGAAAATCCCCGTTTAATCTGAGTTTTAGACGGAACAAGCTTGGTAAGGCCACCGAAACTTCAAATGGAATCGTGGCAATGTTGCTCAGATTTTGAAATTTTTGATGCATAGTTCAGGATTTTTTTATCCCAATAACCCTTGACTTTTTTATCTACATGAGTATTCCCTTCCCAAATTATATACCAAAGTATCCCCATCATCATTGTAGCTGGTGTGAATTCGGGGATGGGAGACCCGAATTCACACCTATTTTTTGAAATTGATTTTTGCAACCCCTTTAGAAATTGGGATCCCCAAACCCGAATTCTTAAGGGGGGGTTTCTATTTTTCTATTTTTCCTTTTGTTTTTATTGTTATATTTAAAAAATTTTGTTTAATTTTTTAATAGTACAAATAAATTAATAATAATAATTAGTAATATATTTAAATATTATAAATAATTATTATAATTATTAATATTTTTTAAAAAAATAGTTTATCACAACAACCAAATAATATTATGAGTAGAGATATACAACAACATGAATTATTAGACATTTCAACAATTTAATGGTTATGTTGGCAAATTTTGAATTGTGTTATCTTGTTTTTTGAACATTTGTTCTTGAAATGATCAACGATTTTGCATAATGAAAGCTTCATATGCCTTCTTACTCTTTAATCCATTTCAGTGCGTATACAGGTTGATCTCGAGCGATCCTTTTTTTTTTCCTCCGCATTTTTGGATCACGATGTATAGTTGACCCTTCATATATGAGTAGAGACATACAACAACATAATTAGCAATTAGAATTTGTGATCATCCATAGGCACAAGCAATGACAACTTGAATTATTAGACATTTCAACAATTTAATGGGTACGTCGGCAATTTTAACTTGTGTTTTCTTGATTATTTTAACATTTGTTCTTAAAATGACCAATGGTTTTGCACAATGAACGCTTCAATTCCCTCTTATCTCTTTGATCCATTTCAGTGCGTATACGAGTTGATCTTGAGTGATCCTTATTTTTTCCTTTGCATTTTTGGATCATGACACATAGTTGACCCTTCATATTTTGGCCAATATGATGTGTGCTTCATTTGGTCAAATGATTTGTTGTAAATATTGGACACATAATTGAGCTCGTAAATGTCATTGATGAACTATTTGTAATTAATGTGGATGTTCTTAAATGTTGCAATTACATGTGAACATGACGTGTAGTTTTTGCAATTTACTGCAATCACCATCGTTTGAAAATGTTTACAACAAATTTATTTGAGATGTCGTTGTATTGGATTTAGGGATTCTTCCATTAAGAAAAAAATACTTTGTCGATTAAACTCAATTATATGTTGGAGTTAGACTTTTTTTCTTTGGCCTCAATGATCTTGTCAACATTTTCTATCAATTCTTTACCTGGTGCCATCATTGCTATGGCTTGCTTGTCCCTTTTGACAAAGTATCTGTTGCATCTTTTGTAAGTACTATTGACTAACACAAAGATCATAAGACTATTTTTTTAGCACTGAATTCATGGTCTTGACAAAATTTGTTGTCATGTGACCCTATCGTTACCTATTGTCCCAAGCAATAATCTATTTTATTTTTGGGATCTTTTCTAGCTAGTCAACCACTTGTTTATTTTCTTTTATTACATTGTTCAAGTAATATGCAAATTTGGGCTCAATCATGGTGTATCCTAACATTTGATCAACAAAATACATTAATAATGTTTGTCCATATAATGTAAAGTTTAGTGGAAAATAATAATTCTTCGGTCGTAGAACCTACCCATACTAATGACATATTGTCTTAGACCTGACTTGTTCAAATGTCTCATGAAGTTTTGTGCATTCTGTCTAATGTAATACACATGCATCGAGTTGTCTGATATCCACCCACTACCATGTTGTTTGTAAGCACTTGTTATTGAAATGTGCTTGTCTGACATTAGGCACAATCTATGTTACTTTGCCACATGCCTTTTTAAGTTTTGGAGGAAAAACTATTAGGCTTCCGCAGTCTCAGTTTCATTATGGGCAAATAGGAAGGATGTGGCTTATCTCATCTTGTGTGACTGCCACTAACAATGTTTCTTTGTACTTCTCATAAAGAAAAGTATCATCGACCTGAAATATTAGTTTGCAATATGCAAACCCATCAACAAGTGCCTCAAATGTCCAAAAAAGATTATGGTATGTTGCACAACTAGGAAGTAGCTTTCGTTGTTCATTATAACAAGCGTATGCCTGAGAATTTACTCAAATTGCTTTTAGCGCTTCAAACATTTGTGTCTCGGACCATCGTTGAGCAAGAGTTAAACTTAGCTTATAATGAACAATGAGAGTTGCTTCTTGGTTGTAGAACGTATCACCGCCTTTTATGGACATTTAAGGAACTTGTTTTATGGGTTTGCATACTACAAATCAATAATGTCGATGATACTTTTCTTTATGGGAAGTACAAAGAAACATTGTTAGTGACAGTCGCACAAGATGGGGTTAGCCACATCCTTCCAATTGCCTTTGCCAACTAGTCAAGTCTAAGGAAAGAGGTCATTAGCATAGGTAGGTTCCACAACGGAAGAATTATTATTTATCACTAAACTTTACATTATATGGACATTGTTAATGAAAGAAAATAAGTAAGCCACTGATTGACTAGAGAAAATCCCAAAAAAATGGATTACTGCTTTGGGTGATGATGGAGTCACATGACAAAAAATCTTGCTGAGTCCATGAATTCAGTATTTAAAAAAACAAGGAGTCTCTTAATCTTTGCGTTGATTAATAGTACTTACGAAAGATGTAACAAATACTCTGTCAAAAGGGGCAAGAAGCCATAGTAATGATAACATTAGCTAAAGAATTGGCAAAAAATGTTGACAAGATCATTGAGGCTGAAGAAAAAAAGGCTAACTCCATGTGTGTAATTGAGTTTTAATTGACAAAGTATATTTTTTTCTTAGTGGAGGAATCCTTAAATTCAAGACAACGACGTCTCCCAGAAAAATTTGTTGTGAACATTTTCGAACTGTGGTATGATTGTGGTAAATTGCAAACTTTACATGTCATGTTCACATGTAATTACATCATGTAAGTACGTCCATGTTAATTACAAATAGTTCATTAATGACATTTATAAGCTCAATTATGTGTCCAACATTTACAACGGATCATTCGGTCAAATGAAGCACGCAACATATTGACCAAAATATGAAGGGCCAACTATGCGTCATGATCTAGAAATGTGAAGGAGAAAAAGGGTCACCCAAGATTAATTTGTGTATGCAATGAAATTGACCAAAGAGAAAGGGGGCAACCGAAACGTTGTTGCGCAAAATCGTTAGTCATTCCAAGAACAAATGTTCAAATAATTAGGGGAGCACAAGTTAAAATTGTCAACATGCCCATTAAATTATTGAAATGTCTGATAACTTATGTTGTTACTGTTTGTGCTACAGATTATCACAAATGTTAATTGCTAATTCTGTCAATGTTTGTCTCTTTACTCATATTATTTGGTCGTTGTGATAAACTAATTTTTTAAAAATATTAATAATTATTTATAATATTTAAATATATTACTAATTATTATTTTATTTGTATTATTAAAAAATTAAATGAAATTTTAAATATAACAATAAAAATGAAAAGCAAAATAAATAATCTTTTAGAATTTGGGTTTGGGATCCCGAATTCTAAAGGGGTTGTAAAAAGCAATTTCAAAAAAATAGGTGTGAATTCGGGTTTTCCATCCTCGAATTCACACCAGCTACAGTTGGAGATACTTTGTAAATAATGTGGGAAGAGGATACTCACGTAGATAAAAAATGTCAAAAGGGTTATTGGGATAAAAAAAAATTCCATAGTTGAGTTGGTTTGTAATGCTTTTTGTGGGAGAGAGGAGGTGTTGTTAGGAATTAGCTTGCACTTGTGTATGGTTGGGACTTCTTTCAATTTAATATATTTTTCTTATTTTATATTTATCATTGAGTGCACTTATCATCGATCCTAATCAATTTGGATTAAAGGTGTTGTTGATGTTGTCAACTTAGTTCCCGAAATTAATAAAATTCAAAATAAGTCCTTGACATATCAAAGATATTCTTAAACATATGTTAATATTACCGATTTAAGTTATATGACTTTTTATAATTTGGATTAAAAAATAATGAGAAGGGATAAGTTACTCAAGAATAATTTTAAAGGAGTTATTCTTCATCTTAATTATTTTTTAAAAAAATTTAATGATCAAGATTAATTATTCATTACAATTATTATATTTTAAGAAAATAAATAATAAAAAATAACCCTTTTAAAGTTATAATAGAAATAAGTTGATCTCATTTCAAAAGTAATTAACAGTTGTACTTTGAGAGATTTTTTTTATGAATTTTCTTATTTTTAAAGAATAATGTGATACCAATATATATTTTTAAGGACTCAAATGTTGTTTTAGCCGTTCAGTTTTCCACAGTATGTCAAATTGACACCATTTAGTTCCCAATGTGACGTGGGTCTATTAGATGGTGGTTACCAGAAGGCTACAATAGAAATGCCATTAGTCTCCCATGACCGAAGTTGACAAATTTGTTTTTTGGTCAGTGAAAAAGAGAATATATTAATTAGCCAATGAGTATGAGAAATATCCAGAAGAAATACAAGTTCATGGAAAAACAACCCGAAAGAAGAAAGAGAGACACCAGTGGTTACATCATATTTATCATAGATGAAAATATTAAGTAACCACTACAAAAAGACCCAACTAGTTATGCACAAATACGGAATAAAATCCACAAGAAAATAGCAAAGGAAACACGCGTATCCACCACGAAGCATCATTGATCATTAAAGCCCCCTGCACTACACACTTAACCAACCAGACCAAAGTTTAAACAGAATCACAAAGGCATCTATCCACCATCGCTATGCAATACGAGAATCCAATAAGCACAATGCAGGGCACATCATCCATTGACCAAACGACAAATCAAATAATACCTTCGAAAACACATGCATTTCAGAGCCTCCATATGCACTAAACAATAGCACACCAAAATGACCAGCCTTATTTTAGAACAGGATCCCACGAGCAAAGTATGTTGCCAGAAATGATCAATGGGTGTTTCCGGCAAAACCGTGTGACCAACCCCTGAAACTGAAGCTTGGCTGCATAATACGTTTCGAGAATTCACCGTTTGGTTTAAAAGAGCACATACAAACATAAATGGATGATTTTGTGAAGAAATACACTTAGTTCAGAAACTTATCAAATAATTATTTTTAAAGTATTGGACTTTTGCCAAGTTCATAAAGGCCAATACGCCAGTCCATCGCCAAACAGGTCTCAATGTCTCGTGAACATCAAAAGATTTCATTCCATGACAACCCCATAAGCAACCTCGAGACCTTAAGATCATGAATGATCATAAGATAACTTTAACAAATATCTAACTTATCTCTAATGATAACACAATTAGCTTATCCCCTATGACAAGGAAAAAGCATCGCATAAACCTTTATTCCACTTACACAGGTGACAGGACACGAGATTTATAGAGCCAAGCAAAAACGTTAAACCTCCCTACAAAACATGATCTTCATATTGGCACGGTAATTGTCGATGATATTAATTCAAAAGACCAACGAGCCAATAAAGCAACACGACATCCTCTGTGTCTCTGTTTCATATATATAGTGGCAGTTGATATTCTTACTATTGAAGGAAGGACCACCTTACCAGTAGGTCCACGAGTTGGTCTTCGGCCAGTGCATTTTTTGAACTCGCAGCCCGAAACATATATCATAGTAACAGCATAGATAAGAGCGTTGGTTGCATAGGTCTTTGATCAGTTACTGCCCTTACTCCATTGGTGGCCAAAAACTCTCTTCGCTGCACCCAATTGAAGAACCATTTTGCCCCAATCATTTCTTAAAGTCTTCCAAAGAGCCCCACATGCTGTTCGACAAAATGCCCCACAGAAACGTAGTCACCTGGACGGCCATGATCACCAGCAACAACTCCCGCAGCAATCACATGCGTGCATGGAGTGTGTTTCCTCAAATTCTCAGAGATGGCGTGAAGCCCAATGCTTTCACCATATCAGCTGTTTTGAAGGCCTGTAAGGGTTTGAAAGCTCTTTCATGTGGCCAGTTAGTTCATGCTTTGGCCATCAAGATTGGTGTCCAAGGATCATCCGTATATGTTGATAATTCACTCATGGATATGTATGCCACTTGCTGTGATAGTATGGACCGAGCAAAAATGGTTTTTGATGATATAACTACCAAGACTGATGTCTGCTGGACTACATTGATCACTGGGTACACTCATAGAGGAGATGCCTATGGTGGTCTTCGAGTTTTCCGTCAAATGTTTCTGGTAAACTTCTGTTTTATCCCTCTTGTTCTAAATCCATTATCCATGTCTATTTTTATTTAATTGTTCAACTTATTAGTGGTCTAAATTAGTATTGTATAACAATTTCTTGATGACAAACAGGAGGAAGGAGCGTTAAGTCTCTTCAGCTTCTCAATTGCAGCTAGAGCTTGTGCCTCAATTGGCTTAGGTATTTTAGGCAAGCAGGTTCATGCTGCAGTGGTTAAGCATGGTTTTGAGTCCAACCTTCCTGTCATGAATTCTATACTGGACATGTACTGCAAGTGTCATTGTGAATCCGAGGCAAAACGATTATTCTCTGTTATGACTCATAAAGATACCATCACATGGAATACCTTGATAGCTGGATTTGAAGCATTGGATTCCAGAGAGTCTCTATGCATATTTTCACCAATGGTGTCAGAAGGTTTTAGTCCAGATTGCTTCTCATTTACTAGTGCAGTAGGTGCATGTGCTAACATGGAGTTCTGTATTGCGGGCAACAGCTTCATGGTGTAATTGTTCGTAGCAGCCTGGATAACTACTTAGAAATATCCAATGCCCTTATTTATATGTATGCCAAGTGTGGAAATATAGCTGATTCACATAAAATATTTAGCAAAATGCCGTGCACAAATTTGGTCTCCTGGACTTCAATGATGATTGGATATGGGGATCATGGATATGGTAAAGATGCTGTTGAGTTATTCAATGAAATGATCAGATCTGGTATTAAACCAGATAAGATGGTGTTTATGGCAGTTCTAAGTGCTTGTAGCCATGCTGGTCTAGTGGACGAAGGGCTGACATATTTTAGATTAATGACCAGTTATTATAATATAACACCAGATATAGAGATATATGTGTTACGGAAAGGAAAGAATCTATCTCAATCAATTCGGATATCTGATTGGTAATCAGATCCTTTTATACCAGGTATGTAATAATTCTAATTCCAGTAATCATATCCTGCCATTATTTCCTATTATTCTGTCCGTAAATAGGTCATTTATGAGCTGAGGCCCAAGGCCCTTGATTCAATATAAATACAACCCTCCAGACATTCTCAAGGTACACTTTTCTGACTCTCCCGTTCCATTCACACGGCACACACAGCACCCCAATTGCTCCCGTGTCGGTGTGATCTTCTCTTCGGTCGCTGGTCTTACCATCATAGACCAGCAGGGGAGAGTCCGATCCTATAGCAACACCTCCGGCGACACTCGTCGGACATTTCCGTTCCTCCGGAACGAAACAATATGGATGTGTGGTGGATTTGCTTGGTCGTGCTGGAAGAGTAAAGGAAGCTTATCAACTAATAGAGAATATGCCATTTAATCCAGATGAATCTATCTGGGGAGCCCTTCTTGGAGCTTGTAAAGTGCATAACCAACCCAGTGTGGCCAAATTTGCAGCTTTGAGAGCTTTGGATATGAAGCCAATTAGTGCAGGAACTTATGCGTTGATATCAAATATTTATGCCGCTGAAGGCAACTGGGATGATTTTGCCAGCTCAACGAAGCTGAGGAGAAGTATTAAAAATAAAAGTGACTCGGGGAGGAGCTGGATTGAATTGAAAGACCAGATTTGCAGTTTTGTTGTTGGAGATAGATTTGTCTCTTCTAATGAACAGGTGTATGAAGTTCTGAAATTGTTGATGGTGCATATGAAAGATGTTGATATGGACCTGACTTAGAGTGCAGTGTACTTGACCTGGAAGAAAAGAATTGATCACTTGAATAGAAGCTGAAAAGACCATGTTAATGCTGAAAGCTTCTAGCAGATTCTTTGGTGTGGTACTTGGTGACAAGAAAACAGGAAATAGTCAGTGCACGGGGTAATGACATTTTCCTTGCAAAGTGCTTTGCTTAGTTTAGGTTAGAAATCAATGGAAAAGGAGTTGGAAGAAGGGCAGGAAGGAATATTTTTGTTCTCTTTTTTACTCTTATGGTGAAATAAATTACTAGGAGAGATGAATACTAAAACAGGTGGACGGGGAATCTTCCCAATAGCAAACAAAACGGAAGTTGCATTCCTTATTAGATGCCAACTAGCCATACCATGGTCTTGACTCTTAAGAATAAGAGGTCCTGGTCCTGCGTTCAACCATGCAATAAACATACAGAGAAAAACGTAGAATGACAAAGTGATTTTTGTATAGACATCATTTATTCATTCTGTAAACGTATGTATATAATATAACCGATGGTTTTGTGAATTTAATTTGTGTATTTTTAAAATCAAATGATATTTGATACCAATCAATAAACAAGAAAAAGGTAGTGTTTACTCAACAAGGATTGCTAAAGAAATTCACAATATAATTTTGATTTAAATGCAATTTTGATTCTTCTATTTTTGTTCATTTTATAATTTTGGTCTTCTATTTTAAAATAGAAACATTTAATTCTCATATATAAAAATTCTATAATTTTGAGATCTTATTTTAGAAAATCTACAAAGTTGATCATATTCACAATTTTTGTCTATGTTTTATTTCTTATATTTTATTTAATTAAATTATTTTTTGATGATATTTTAAAGGAATATGTTAGGTCTAGAATTTAATTGGACGAAAATAAAAAAAATAAAGTGTAGGCAAAATTGAAAATTGAGACCAATATTGTAAATTTTAAGAAATGGGACTAATGTCTCTATTTAAAATAGGAGGATAAAAATTATTAGTTTTCTAAAATAAAGGAATTAAATATTTTTATTTTAAAATAGAGAGATCAAAGTTATGGATTGAGTAAAATAAGAAGAATAAAATTATATTTAAACTTATAATTTCTATATTTAAAAACACATTCATTATTATATTCAAATAAATTAACGATGAGTTAAAGAAACTAACGGTCATTGCATCATAATAGAAGGATAGATCCATAAATCTATTAAAAGGGATGGGACATGAGCTTTTTTTATACTAAATATTAAATAATTAAATTATAGTATTTAAATGCATTATATCATTTATTTAAGTTGTGGATGTGGTTCTTTTAAATCATAAAATTCGTTTGTATCAAACTTCAACCATTATCTCAATATAAATAATGTTTAAAAATCTCTCATTTTGTTTTTAAGCATATTATTGTCAGTAATATAATCACAATCCTAGAGACATTGATCAAAGGGACACTTTTTAAAAAAAAATTGCCTAAATGCCACGCCAGGGAAAATATATACCAAACTGCCACGCGACATAATTCGCTGGCCCTAGTAGCGAATTATGTGCGCTGATGTGGTGCAAGAATAGTGACCACGTAATTCGCTACCCTCCCCAGTGAATTACGTGATCAACCGTCAGTCTGTCCCACTGACACAACAGGCCACGTGGCGACTCCCCCAAAATTCATTGGGGGCTTAGCGAATTATGACGTGTCCGTTACTGCCACTATTTATGACATGGTCGTAATTCGCTACCTCCCTAACGAATTACGCCACGTAAACCTATTTTTAAACGTTGGTTTCCCCCTCCCCTCATTTTTTACTTTCACTCTTTCCCCTCCATTCCTCCCCTACATTTTTTTACTCCTGCATTCCTTTTACTCTCTCCCCCATCCACTAATTTTTTTTGTCCTTCATTCTTCCTCAATCCTTTGGCTGTTCTTGTTACAAGTAAGTTATTGTTTTATATTAATTTATTTGTTATTTATTTTATTGTTATATTTTCGTTAATATATAGATATTAGGGTTAAAACATTAGGTTAGAGGATATGTAATTT
Organism: Glycine tomentella; assembly: GCA_007407185.1. NCBI lineage: Eukaryota > Viridiplantae > Streptophyta > Magnoliopsida > Fabales > Fabaceae > Glycine > Glycine tomentella. The sequence goes on from PYAF01005714.1 coordinate 323,096, forward strand.
AGAAATCAAAATGTTAATTTTTAGGATAGATGATAGTTTTTGTTTGACTATATTTGACCATTATATGTAAGTTTGAATTTTTTATCATTGTATTTGTTATTTGTTATATTGTAATTATTTTATTAAATTATAGATATTAGGATTCAAACATTAGGTTAGAGGATATGTGGTTTAAAAATAGATTTGTTAATTTTTAGGATAGATAATTGTTTGTATTTGTTATTAGTTGACCATTATATGTAAGTTCT
>PYAF01005714.1:323443-344746 GCA_007407185.1 Glycine tomentella
TTTATTGTATTTAATTTATATATAGTTTTCTATTAAATTTTTTTATGTATTTATTGTTTTTAATGTATTTTATATTTTAGTGTCTTTTTTGTTTTTTGTTAATATGTATTAAGTATTATATTTTGTAGTGTTGAATGTTTTTGAATTTAAATATTTATTGTAGTAGGTAAATATTTATTGTTAAATTTTAAAATTGAAAATTTGTTGTACAGATTTTGTTAAATTATTTTATAAATATTTAACTTATTATTTTGAAAGTATTATTAATTAAGTGATTTTTAAAATTTGAAATAAAATCTAATTTGTAAATATTTATTATTTTAGTTATTTTTAAAATATAGGTTTTAGGAATCCATTACAATGGATCAGCATCATACGACAGCACCGTCAGCCACCGAGGTTGGATCCAACGTTATTGACCCGAGGCCACCTGTATGCACGCTGTTGACGTCACAGGAGAGACACGTTTCCACAACTGTGTGGAATTCTCAGGAAGATTCGACGTGCGACATGCAGCTACGCACGATCATGAGGTCATACCCGAGGACATTCACTCGTGGCTGGTACAGGCGTATGTACGATATGAGTCAGGTGTATGACGAGGCAGTTCCTCTACTTGCTGCCTGTGATGACTTGGACAGGGTTGTTGATCCTGGGGATGCAGCAGCTCCGCATGTCGATCGTCTGACTCAAGCGCCGCAGCGGGTTGTTCGTTCTAACCGGCGTGCCCGTCATGAGGGATTGCCCCTCCACCATGCCACATCGCCTGTTGCTGATTCACCTATCATTGTGCCCCCTTTGCCTCCTCGTCCTGCAGGTACTTATGTTGCACCAGGCTACCCATCCGGCCCACCACAGCAGTACATCTGGCCCCCACAGATGCAGCCAGGACCGTCCAGTAGTCCTGCAGGCACGTTTCAGCCGTCTCAGTACCCCCCTTGGTTTCCCATGCCTCAGATGTGTAGCATGGATATGGTTTTCCAGCGTATCCGATGTATGCAGGTGGTCCCAGCTCGCACGCCGCATCGCCATCCATAGATGTCTATTGTCCTGCGCAATCGACTTCTGAGTCTGATCCGGTTTATGCGACGCCAATTGCAACCTCGACACATCAGATGCAGTCGCAACCAGCCGGTGGGTATAGTCCCATTTCGGAATTTCTAGTGACGACCATATGCAGTGATGATGAGGAAGATGAGGAGCCTGCTCAGCTGATTAGAAGAAACCCAGATAGGGGTGCTCGGCGTCGATGTCATCTTTCTCCTTATGAGCATGACATTCGACGATGCAATGGATATCATGGAGACGGTGTAGATGACCAGTGATGCTGATGTTATGTTATTTCATACTTATTTCTGTTTTCTGTTTGCGTGGACTTTTTATATCAGATTTGTTATATGTTTTTATTGTTGGATATTTTATGGTTTTATTTGTTGGTTGATATTTGATGTTTATCAAACGATGGTGGATATTTTATGATTATTATTGGTGTTCGACGTTAGTTATTTTATTGAACTCATATTGCATTGACGAATGATACGTGGACAATTTCTTGCAAATTTCCGAAACATTCAATTGCAAAATAAAATACAATCCACGCATGATATTACTAGCTTAAAAACTAACATACATTTTGGTTAATACAAATCAATTAGGCTGGTCACGTGAAGGACAATTTCGCCGGTTGTGACCTACAACCTTACAATACCCACATCTTGATCGAGTGCTGCTTCCTTCTCGCAAATCCATTTCGTTACGGATACGTGTAGACCTAGGTCGTCCTCTTATGCGCATCAGCGAAATATCAGGGATGATCGGCGGCTGTCCAGTGGGTGGTATGAAATCCTCATTTCCATTTGGAAACCACGGCGGTGAATACACTTGAGACTGATACGCAACACTAAAAACAGGGTCTATATATTGGCTAGCATCGACATGTATAGATCGACAAGCTGCAATGACGTGACTACATGGGAACCTGAATGCAGTGAACTCACCACACTGACATTTTCTTTCCGATAACGACACCCACCATTTCTTCCCTGACTGATGCGTACAGATGTTGTACGATTCTTGAACCTCAAATCTTGTGTGTAGTGCATCATATGCAGTGATTGAATGAGTTGCCGATCTATCTATCCTGGTCAAATATTTTTGCCATGCTACTTTTGCAAATTGGTTTCCTCTTTCCACCTCTTCAACAGCCTCCTGACGGTGATGCAAAAAATATGTCGCTAGTCTTGCGTATGTGAATCATACAATTGACGTGACTGGAAGGTTTCTCGCGCCTTTAAGAACCCTGTTGAACACCTCAGATAGATTTGTTGTCATATGGCCAAACCTTCGTCCGTCATCATCATAAGCTAGACTCCACTTCTCCTTTGGGATTCTATCAATCCACGCAGCTATTTTAGGACTTGCTTCTTTGAATTTGTCTAAGCCGACATCAAAATCTAATTGAGAGGCTGTGTAACCTACATATACAAATATCAAGTAAATACTATGCGATAATGCGGGTATGGATGATCTGCATGTAAATAACGTTGCTTACCTAACTTCATCAATTGCCATCCCAGTTTTGCGTTGTTCATCGCCGCCAGAATGCCGGCATGTCGATCGGAAATTAGACATATACCATTTTTCTGCGTCACATGAATACGGACTAGTGCCAAAAACCACGACCAATTGTTAATATTCTCTGCAGAGACAATCGCAAATGCAATTGGCAGGACGTAATTGTTGGCATCAACTGATGTTGCAATCAACAACGTTCCACGATATTTCCCATGCAAATGGGTACCGTCGATGCTGATAATGGGCTTACAAAAGTTAAAACCATCACAACACTGCTTGAATGTCCAAAACACCCTGTTAAATACCCTTACATTGTCATCGACTTCACCTTCGACAAAATGATCCATTGTTTCCAACTTATAGGCAGACCCATGAGCAAAATTGACCATGTAACCCAACCACCTAGGCAGGAACGCGTACTACTCATCCCAATCCCCAAATACCTTGATAATAGTCTTTTGCTTTGCTTTCCAAGCCTTCCTGTATGAAATGTGAAAACCCAGCATGGTCGAAATCCTTTCCTGAATTAATCCAATTTTAACACTGGGGTCTTCACGAATCATTTATGCATTTCATCAAACAATAACATGTTCATTACTTTTGCAACAAGAAACACATTAAGGAATTTTAAAAAAATTTGACTTACCAAGGATCACAGAACATATGAAATTAGAGTCAAGTTGGTTGTGGTCTTGAGACAGATTATAACCAGCGCACCTGTGATGGTTGTTCCATATGCCTACAATCCACTCCGTGCCACCCTTTTTTTGGTATGCCCTCATTCTCCATACACAACCGTCATTATGATTCTCACAAACCATTATAAGCCTTTTCGTATCACTTTTCACAACTACGATTGTGCGATAGTCACCCATGCAATAGTGCTTTATTGCCATTTGCACATCCAACTTGCTTCGAAACACTTGACCCTTATACAACTCTTGACCCATCTCCTAATTAGGTACTTGCGATCCTTCCATGTCATCTACCTCCTCATCTGGTTGAGACCAAATAATATTCGTGTGCTGCCTAATGTTAGACCAAAATGCTACATTGGCCTCTGCTGTATAATCACACATTAAACACATTTATATGTTAAACTGCCCAAACATTTTAACACTACTAATAAGCACATGGTTTTGTATTCATACCTGCAACCGGAAGCGGACCTTGCATTCCGACAATGCCCGGAGAAGGCATAGCACAATCACGATCGAAATCACCGTCTACATCCGTATCTGATGAGTCAGTATCTGGAACAACACCTTCATCAACCTCTTCTTTGGAACTCTCCATTGGCATATCTGGCTGCTCACCAGCTATAGTTTCTGCATCTTCCTCGAAATCTTCTGTTGGTTGCGTTGCTGGAGGTGGTGACAATGATACATCTCTATCTTCCGAATTCAACATTGGCTCTACGTTAAGGTCAATCAAACCAACGTTTCGTAAAACATTACGACTACTTGACTGTCCACCACAATTCACTTCAGCATACAATTCTATAAATCTCGGAACTCCTCCGTCGGATACGCATGCATTTGTAACTAACGACAGATCGTCATCATCCACAACATCCACACCAACCCATTGCACCGGGTTGCCGGACGCACATCGAGCACTCAATTGAGACACAAATTGACCCCGTTATAATCTCAGCTTCTTATATATGATTTTCATCAAATCATCATAGCTGCACCCGGGAGGCATACGAAACATTTTGCTTTCTCCTTCAAATATTGGACCATTCGGTCCAATATATTTTCTCCCATTGTAGTATACAATGGTAATCAAACCATTTCTACTAGCACTCATCTTACAAAAGCTTTCAAATATATATGACCGCTCAAATTTTCTCAAAATGTCTCACAGCAGAAATATGGTGGGGGTGAGGTTAAATAGGGGGTGCCAGCAGTAATTCGCTAGTCTGGCTAACAAATTATGACACGTAATTCGCTAGGGAGGGCAGCGAATTACGTGGCATAATTCGCTAGTGGGGCCAGTGAATTAGGTGTCATAATTCACTAAGTCCCTAGCGAATTTTGGGGGAGTCGCCACGTGGCCTGCTGTGTCAATGAGACAGACTGACGGTTGACCACGTAATTCGCTAGGGAGGGCAACGAATTACGTGGCCATTATTCTTGCGCCACATCAGCACGCATAATTCGCGATCAGGATCAGCGAATTATGCCGTGTGACAGTTTGATATATATTTTCCCTTACGTGACATTTAGATAATTTTTTTTTAAACATGTTACTTTAGTCAATGTCTCCACAATCCTACTAAGTACTAACAATTTAATATTGACTGAGGCATACAATATGCTTTTCCATTACCGTGTTAGAAAAGCATCTTATCTATATCTCCATCACCATCGCTTTCAGGCAATTTCAGCGAGAAGTCAATCTTAACATCATCATCATACTAATGAATTAAACCTTTATTAGATTGGATTATATTGGTTAATTTAATTATTAAAAAAAACTTATTCTAAAATCAACTTCACTTTCTTTCATTTTATAAAACTAATTTGAAAACATTAACGCTGTGTCCGTGCATGCGAAGTGCGTGTCGAAAAAAGAGACCAGTCCCTTCACATTCCCGCCAACCGCACTTATAAAAGACAACACATTCTCTCGACTCTCTTCCGTTCCGTTAACGATCTCTGCGATCGCAACACTTAGAGCAAAACCCTAAACCGGAGAGCGATGGCGCGTACTCCTAAACCCAAAGGCGGCCCCTCCGCTTCGGCCTCCACCGCCACTGCCTTCTTCAAACCCGGCACTGCCGTCGAAGTCAGTTCCGAGGACGACGGTTTCCGGGGATCCTGGTTCACCGGCACCGTCATCCGCCGCCTCGCCTCCGAGAGGTTCCTAGTCGAATACGACAACCTCATGGCGGACGACAATAGCACGAAGAAGTTGAGAGAAGTCCTCGGTCTCCGCCACCTACGGCCTCTTCCCCCGACGGAGACTGACCGCGAATTCAAATTCGGCGACGAGGTTGATGCGTTCCACAACGACGGTTGGTGGGAGGGCTACATAACCGAGGAATTGGAGAACGAAAGATTCGCGGTGTATTTCAGAGTGTCCAAGGAGCAATTGGTCTTTTCCAAGGAACAACTCAGGCTCCACCGGGAGTGGTTAAATCACGATTGGGTCCCACCACTGCAGCAGCAACAACAAAGGCAACAGGTACCTACGATTCGCCCTTGTTTTCGTCTTATTTGCTGCATTTTAGAGATTTAGCGCTAACTTGTATATATGTTAATTTGATTCTAGTTTTAATGTAAAATTTTATTCTTATTTGCTTCGTTAGAGATGACACTTGACTCTAGGACCAGGGTATTGCTAAATTGCATGTATGTTAATTTGATTTTAGTTTATTGTAATGGTGGTTGTGTTAATTACAGGGTAATGGTGAATCGAAGAAAGTGTTGTTGACACCGAATGTGAAGTCTGTTGAAACTGTGAAGGGGAAGGAGATAGGTGTGGGGGCAATAGTTGAGGTTAGCAGTGACGAAGATGGGTTCAGTGGAGCTTGGTTTGCTGCCACTGTTGTTGAGGCAGTGGGGAAGGATAAGTTCCTTGTTGAATACCATGATCTGTTGGATGATGATGATTCCCAGCTTAGAGAGGAGATTGATGTTCTGCACATTAGGCCTCATCCGCCGGACACGGATGTTGATGGTCAATTCAGTCTTCTTGATGAAGTTGATGCTTTCTACAATGATGGTTGGTGGGTCGGTGTGATTTCTAAGGCTCTTGCTGATTCAAGGTATGTAGTTTACTTCAGGTCTTCTAATGAAGAACTGGAGTTTGAGAACTCCCAGTTGAGGCTGCACCAGGACTGGATTGGTGGCAAATGGGTCATGCCTTGTAAGGTATGGATATTCACTGCTACTCTTTTTACTGTTAAAGTATGCATGTTGGAACTCTTTTAAAATTTCACATAACAGCTTACAGTTAAAAATAGGTTTTAAAAAATGGTTGTGACGTTATTGTGACGTAATTGCTGTCATATCATCAAGGTTTTTGTGGTCAAGGTCGTGGGGGTCTCCATAACCACAACATAATCGCAATTGTGGTCACATTGACCGGAATATTTCGTGGCATCAAGAATTGCTATAAAACCACAGCTACAACCATGATTGCAACTCTAATTTAAAACCTTAGTCAAAATCAATTGTTTGCCTTGTTATGGTTGACTTCAGTCCTCTTGTAAATCTTTGTGAGCATGTTGGATTTCATCCCCCTGCTGGAATTTGTGGCTTCTTAGGGAATCAAGTTAGGATGTGGAGGCACATGAAGATATTTTTAGTGGGAATGAATCCTCTCATATTAAATTTTCACATGTGAAAATTCAGCAGAAGAAGATTCATTACCATTTTAAAGTTGATATTCCTAGGAAAAAAAATGCATTTAATCAGATTTGGATAATTACTGACTTGAATTCAAGTCAGATTTTTAAGCTTAGTAGGTTGAATTCAAGGTTTTAAATTGGGCCCTATTGCGGTGTAGCGTAGTAGAGCAGCCCCAGGTTGCTACAGGGGGCTGCCATGGTAGCAGACTGGTTTAATGTGGTGGTCATAGTGAACCAAATATCGGCTGAGATCGTAGTGCAGTGTTGACTCTAAAGAAGTCCTTTAAACAGAGACACTAGGTCTTTTTTTAGGGGGCAAGGGAAGATGTTGATTGATGATTCCCATTTGGGAAACTTGTATTTGACCTTTGTTGGTATTTACTTGTATGTTTCATTGTTTTCTTTGAGACACCTATGTCGTTTTATTACTGAATATGAATATCATGAATTTTGAGTAATTTTTATCAGTTTTCAGAATCTATATGCATATAACTATACAAAAAAATTGGAATAGTGATTATCCCGCTACCCCCCTATAATGTTTTTGGGATAGGTCGCTATGTGTCACTATCTGGTATTTAAAACACTGGTTGGAAGCTCCAATAAAAAAAAACTCAGGCCCTGTTCAGTATGGTTTTCGGTTTTAAAATTTTAAAAAACCAAATCCAGATTTGTCTTCGCAACTGGCTGCGACTCAAAAGTGATGGTGGTTCGTTTTGATGGCGGCACAGTGGTGGTTCGTTTTCGCAGTTGGTTGCAACGTAGCAGGGGTTTTTCTGTAACCAGCAGCAGTGTGCGGCTGTGGTTTGTCTTAGCAAGATAGTCTTTGGTCCTTTCCCTGTGTTGGAGTTCCAACCAGAGAACTTGGGTTATGTTCGGTAAGCCATTCCAGTTAGTTTCTAGCTTTTTTACTAGCTGAAAAGCTTGTTTGATTGTTCGGTAAATAAGTTTTTTTTAGTAGATTTTAGCATTTTTTGAAACGCTACATGAAGTGGCATTAAAACGCTAGCTTCTAACTTCTATTTTTTTTATATTTTCTTCCGTTTTTATTCTCAATATATTTATTCAATTTTTTAGTTACTCTTTAAAAGTAAATTATGATTTTATTATTTTTTTATCATTTTACATTTTTTAGCTACTTCAGCAACTAGTTTTACCGATCACATAATTTAATAAGCTTATTTTTCAACTTTCAGCTAGCTTTCTAGCTTTCAGTTAGTTTTGCCAAACATAGCCTTTGAAGATGGTTTGCTTTGCAGCATGTATTTTGCCTATTTGAGGGTTGATTCAATAGAGATGATAGATGTGAAACGACTCAGATTTTCATTTTTAATTTTAAAAAAGTTGTTGCAAAATATCTGAAGCATACCATCTGAACAGGGCCTTAGTAGGTTGGAATTTCATGTTTGGCTATTTGGTCTTCTGGTCCAGAATCACAGATTTCCTATTATTGGGGTAGATATCTAAAGCATACCACCTGTTGAGATATGATTTGTTTCCTTATTTGTGTTATTGTTTCAGCTTCCTAGTTACTATATTTATGTTATTGATTTTGATTGTAAATCCCTATAATCAAGGGATCCCATCATTATTTGTATTCAATTCCATTATTATAAATAAAGAGCTAAATAACCATTCTCCTCAAGCATTCAGATCATATTCTGATAGAGGTAAAAATATATGGGGACAGGTGTATAATAGAAGAAAGAGCAGTTAGGCTCTGTTTGGGGAATTGTTAGCTGTTAGTGGTGAGTTAGTAACTAATTGTCAGTTACTACAGTTAGCAATAGGAGGGAACATTATAAATAAAAGAGAGGGGCGGGTAGAGAAGGTTGTTGAACCAGTAGGAGGCTGAGTGCACCTCGAACTCATTCATTGTTGATTGTAATCTGCTATTGATCAATAAAATTCCCTTCTCCAATTCTCTGGTCCAGTTCTTATCAACTAGTATCAGAGCTCCAGATTCTGGGGCTTGGAGGGTTGAATGGCTACGAAAGCAAATAATAAAATGGAAGCTAGGATCGACGCGATGGAGAAGGCAATTGAAGAAAATCGCGAGATGATTGATGCACGATTTAGCTCGATGGAAGCTCTGGTGCAGCGATTGGCTATGGCGTTGGAGAAAAATGAGAACCCAGGCCACGCGCGAGAAGATGAAGCCATGGGTAGGTCGCGGAAATACTAACACGACCATGGGGCGCGGTGGAGGAAGGTGGAAATGTCAACGTTCGAGGGAGATGATGTGTTTGGATGGCTGGCCAAGATGGAGTGGTTTTTCCGACTGCAGGAGGTTCGTAAGGCGGAAAGAATGGAAATGATCTTGGTGGCCTTGGAGGGTGAGGCTTTGGGGTGGTTCCAATGGTGGGAGCAGAGGAATCCGAGACCTTCTTGGGAAGATTTTACTGCTGCACTGACCCAAAGATTCCAAGGTTCAATGTTAGGTAATCCGTTTCAAATTTTACTTGCATTGAAACAAGAAGATACGGTTCAGGAATTTGTATGACAGTTTGAGAAGTTAGTGGGCACCATGAAAGGATTGGATGAGGTGTTCCTGGTAGAGGTGTTTTTGAAGGGATTGAAGGAAGAAATCAGTGCTGAAGTAAGGTTACATGAACCTAAGAATTTGATGGAAGCTATGAATAAAGCAAGACAAGTGGAAGAAAAATTAAGGGTCTAGGCAAAGATACCAAGAAGCACTGGCAGAGGGATTCCTTTACAGAAATCTAATTTCTGGAATCAAAGGAATTGGAAGGAGGGATCAAATTGGGTAGGAAAGGGGGTGGAAGAAATGAATAGGGCAGAAAATGGAGGGGAACAGGTTGGGGCAGCCAAAGGTGGCCATGAGAATTGGAAGGGAAGGAAGACATTCCACAAATTGTCTCCTGCAGAAATTAATGAAAAGATGAGAAAGGGTGAATGTTTTACTTGTGAGGAAAAGTATCACTCAAATCATGTTTGTAAGAACAAACAATTGAGGCTGATGGTGTTGGAGGAAGAGGAAGAAGAGGAGCTGCAGGGGAGTGTGGAGGAGACAAAAAGTGAAAAGTTGTATCAGTTGTCCTTACACAACATTGAGGGCTTTACTTCTAAGAGATCTTTCAAGTTGTGGGGCAGGGTTAAAGGGAAGAAGGTGGCTATTTTGATTGATTGTGGAGCTACTCACAATTTCATTTCTGCAAAATTGGTAAGAGAAATGAATTTAGAAGTAACTAGCACTAATCCTTATATTGTGGAGGTAGGAGATGAGCATAAGGTGAGGTGCCAAGGTTTATGCAGGGGATTAGCTATTGAATTGCCAAATTTAAAGGTAGTACAAGACTGCTATTTGTTTGAATTAGGAGGTGTGGATTTGGTTTTGGGAGTAGAATGGTTGGCAAGTTTAGGAGAGGTAAAGGCTAATTTTCAGAAGCTGACTTTGATTGTAAAAGCTGATGGGCAAGAAATATGTTTGAAAGCTGATCCTGAATTAATTAGAGCTGCCATCAGTTTGAAATCAGTTAGAAGCACCATATTGGAAGAAGATCAGGGATTTATGATTGAGTTTAAAACAGTAGAGGCAGTAAGGGAGGTAGAAACAATTTCAGTTGATATGCTGAATGTATTGGAACAGTTCTTTCAGGTTTTTCAAGAACCACTGCCACCATATAGAAGCAAAGACCATGCCATCAATATTCAGCCTGGAAATAAAATTCCTAATTTGAGGCCTTATAAATACCCACATTACCAGAAAGATGAGATAGAGAAGTTGATAGGTAATATGTTAGCAGCAGGCATAATTAGAACCAGTGTTAGTCCCTATGCTAGTCCTGTCATTTTAGTCAAGAAGAAGGATGGAAGCTGGAGATTTTGTGTGGATTACAGAGCTTTAATTAAGATGTCTGTGCCTGATAGATTTCCTATGCCAATCATAGAGGAATTGCTGGATGAAATTGGAGGTGCTGAGTGGTTTTCCAAGCTGGATCTCAGAGCAGGATACCATCAGATTAGGATGAGGGAGGAGGATGTGCAGAAAACAACATTTAGAACTCATGAAGGGCATTATGAGTTCTTAGTTATGCCCTTTGGGTTAACCAATGCTCTTGCTACTTTTCAGGCATTAATGAATGAGGTAATGAAGCCAAATTTGAGGCAGTTTGTCTTGGTGTTTTTTGATGACATTTTGGTTTATAGTGGTACACTAGAAGAACATATTATGCATTTAAAAGCTGTGTTACAAGTGCTACAACAACAAGAATTATATGTTAATAGAAAAAAATGTACTTTTGGCCAAAGGAGTTTGGAGTATTTGGGGCACATTATTTCTGGAAGAGGGGTAGAAGTTGATCCTAGCAAGCTGGAAGCCATGACAAATTGGCCAATACCTGCAGATGCAAAAGGGCTGAGAGGGTTTTTGGGGTTGACAGGATACTATAGGAGATTTGTCAAGAATTATGTACAGATAGCTCATCCTTTAAATGCATTATTAAAAACAAAGGTTTTTAATTGGGGGGAGGAGGCTGCTGTAGCTTTTGAAAAACTGAAGACAACAATGAAGGAGTTGCCTATATTGAGAGTACCAGATTTTTCCAAACAGTTTGTACTGGAAACTAATGCTTCAAGTACTGGACTAGGGGCAGTTCTGTTGCAAGAGGGGAGGCCTTTAGCCTTTTGGAGTAAGGCCTTATCTGAAAGGGGTCAGCTCAAATCTGTGTATGAAAGAGAGCTGATGGCTGTGGTGCTGGCAGTTAAGAAATGGAAGCATTATCTGTTGGGAAGGAAGTTTATCATCAAGACAGATCAAAAGAGTCTCAAATTCTTGAATGATCAGAAGTTATTAAGTGAAGATTAGTTTAAATTGGCCTCTAAATTGATTGGTTATAATTTTGAGATTGAATATAAACCAGGGAGAGAAAATGTGCTGGCTGATGCTTTATCCAGACAATTTAGTTTTTTTGCTATATCTGTGGTGCAGCAGGAGGATTGGAGTGAATGGGAGGAAGAATTGCAGGCTGACCCTCAAGTGTATGAAATATACAGAGGGATACTCACCAAAACAATGGACAAACCTGGATTTGCTGTTAAAGGAGGCATATTATATTACAAAGACAAATTGGTTTTAGCTAGAAATTCTTCTAGAATTCCAATGATTTTGAAGGAACTACATGATTCACCTTGGGGGGACATTCAGGGTTTTTTAGGACCTTGAAAAGGGTAGCTGCAGTAGTGTTTTGGCATGGCATGAAGAAGGCTGTGAGGCAATATGTAGCAGAATGTGAGATATGTTAGAGAAACAAAACTAGTACTTTGGCTCCAGCAGGATTATTACATCCTTTACCTATTCCTAATAGAGTTTGGGCTGATATATCTTTGGATTTCATTGGCAGCTTACCTAAAGCTCAGGGTAAGGATACTGTTTTGGTAATTGTTGACAGGTTTACTAAATATGCTCATTTTATAGCCTTGAGTCACCCTTTTACTGCCAAAGAGCACTGATATATTCATTAAAGAAGTAGTTCGGTTGCATGGATTCCCTACATCTATAGTTTCAGATAGGGATATGTTGTTTATGAATCAATTCTGGAAAGCATTGTTTAGACATGCAGGAACACAATTGAAAATGAGTACAACATACCATCCACAAACTGTTGGTCAAACAGAAGTTGTGAATCGGTGTTTGGAAGTTTATCTGAGGTGCCTAACTGGAAATAAACCAAAGCAGTGGCCTGCTCACTTGGCATGGGCTGAATTTTGGTTTAATACAAACTACAATATTTTAGCTAAAATGTCCCCTTTCAAAGCTTTATATGGGCAAGAACCTCCTTTGTTAATTAAGGGAGCTGATCTGCCTTCTAAGCTAGAGGAGATAAATCAGATGAGTAGGGACAGAGATGAACTGCTTCAGGAGTTAAAGGTAAACCTATTGAAGGCTCAAGATCAAATGAAGAAATATGCAAATAAGCATAGAAGGGCAGTAGAGTTTCAAGTGGGAGAATGGGTGTTTCTGAAATTGCAACCTTACAGGATGAAATCTTTGGCAAAGAAATCAAATGAGAAGCTCAGTCCAAGATTTTATGGGCCTTACAGGATAATTCAGAAGGTGGGGGAAGTGGCTTACAAGTTGGAGCTACCTGTTGACGGCAGAATTCATCCTGTGTTTCATATTTCTCTACTCAAGAAAGCAATCAAACCTACTTGTTCTCCTCAACCATTGCCTAAAGCTTTGACTGAAGACCTGGTACTTCAGGTGCAGGCTGAGAAAGTAATCTGCTACTGATCAATAAAATTCTCTTCCTTCTCCAATTCTCTGGTCCAGTTCTTATCATATTCCTAGTCTGATATTCAAGTCCATCCAATCGAAATAAGCATTAATATTAAACATTACAGTCCCATAATCACAGCTGCTAAGCCTTCATAAGTCATGAATGATCAATTTATTTTTGGTGTACAATGGCACAATGAGGATTGAGCCCTAATTCTCATGCATCTACCCCCAACCTCCCACCACTAGGCCAATCCTAGCGGGTTATTAATGATCTAATTTACTACACCATCATCTGTTGTCTGAAGGAAGGACTTAAAGGAGGGCGTGGAATCTAGCACTTGGGTCTTTGCCTCCAATAGACCTATCCATATTGTTCTTTATAGGAACAATATCAAATTTGCTCCAAATTTGATATGCAACTATGACTGCTGGCTTAGTTTCGCATGTTGTGAGGAACAAGTGAAACAAAAACTTATGTAGATATACCCTTGCATTTCAAGTTACTGAACCATAGTCCTGACTCATGCAAAAATAATTTGTTTTGAAGATCTTATCCTAACGATGCTTTTGGTTAAAAAATTTTCAGGCATTGAAGTTGTGAACGCTGTAGATAGCAAGAGGCAGAAGAAAAAACCCGATTCAGTTCAGTCACTCATTAGGACTTACTATTAGTTCGTATGAATCAAAACTTGAAATCATCTTGCCAGATATGCTAATGGCCATCTTAGAACCCAGTACATACTTTCGAATTACAATTTGTACTTACGGGGGGAGCACTTTTCCTTTTCTGGCATGCCGGTTTGCTATGTGGCAGCACACTATTCTAATTTTTCATTATGTTATCTTGTGCCTTTAAAAACATTAGATAAGCAATTAAAAAGGTTTCCATTAAAAAATGATGTCAATATACCCTAGAGTAATTTTTCATGCATTTTTAAACTTAATTTTTAGACCCTTTCATAATTCTGGAACTCCACTTGTGTTTATTAGTATCATCATGTGACCTATTGTGTTGCTATTTGTTATTTCTTTCCAATTTCTATATGACGATATGAAAAGCATGTGATAGCTTCACTATAAAAGAAGTCCAATCTGGTTGTTGCATTTGTACGTGACTTTCCTTTTAGCGCATTTAGTGTGGCAACTATGCCCTCCGATTCTAATCATATTTCTTTTTTAGAAATTTGTTTTGATTATTTTCTAATTTTTAGATATAAAAATAAGAAAAATTAATTTTAAAATAATAATATAATTAATTGATAAATTAAATTAATTATTTTAAAAAAACATAAATTAATTAAAATGATCTGATGGTAAGAGAAGAACGATGAGTGTTAGTGACAGAGAATACTTCTCTTTTATTAAGTTAGAAGTTAGAGGTTAAAACGACTGAAACGGGAGACCCATTATATTACTAGTACTTAAAGCTGCAAATCGCTCATCATTTATTCAATTTTTTATATTATCATTTTATTTATTTAGATATACAGTGAATACGTGATAAATATTCTTTATATGCTCATTTAATTATAAATTATTTAAATATTTTCACGCATTCAATTATAAATTATTATATGACTAAATTTTTTATTTTCTATAATAATTATTTTAAAGGTAATATTTAGATTAATTTAATTAATTGATAATGTAAAAATAATGGTGCATCAAAAGTAAACTCAAACAACATTTAAAAAATCAATAAAAACGTAATACTAAGATTCTGTTGTAAATAGATATATTTTAAATAGATATATTTTAGATTTTATCTTTAGCTATTATCTTTAGTTATTATCTTTAGTTATTTTTAATTGTTATCTTTAGTTGATAGTTATTATTTTTAGCTATTATGTTTAATTATTATTTTTAGTTATCTTTATCTTTAGTTGATCTCTTTAAATAGAGACCTCTTGTATTACTGTGATACACAATTCATATTTATAAATTTCTATTTTTTCAAGTTGGTATCAGAGCTCTCGATTTTGAGGGCTTTGCTTCCGCGCCTATCGCCTTAAGTGCGAAACCCTTATTCTTGACTCTTGCTGCCACCGAAATTTTTTTCGGGGAACCTTTTGGACCGAGAGGATTACTGTGGACTGTTTTCTCTTGTGTTTTTGGTTTGTGTTTGGTATGGCTAGTTCCGACAATGGTTCTTCTCAAGGGAATTCGTTCAACAAAATTGCTGATGGTGTATCTTCCAAATTTAAGAAAGATGATCGTTGGTGTTCTTATTGTAGAAGGTCAGGTCATATTAAGGATCTATGTTATCGTCTCCATGGAAAGTAGAAAGTCTATGAGAAGATGGCAAGGATGCGTGGTCAAGCTCATGTAGTTTCTCCTGACATAACTATTGCACCAAATGAGGTCCAATCTGGATCTTTAGAATTTCCTTCTATTAGTCGAGATGAGTTAGAACGGCTACGGACCATCATTGATTCACCGAGTAAGCAATCTAGTTCTAGTGCTTTGACCATGACTGGTATGAGTTCCACTAATTATTCTTTTCTTACTTCTTGTACCGATTTTAAACTTTCTTGGGTAATTGATTCTGGTGCTACTGATCATATGGCTTGTTGTGCTGAATCTTTTCTTTCTTATAACCCTACTATTGGTACTCATACAATAGCCATAGCTGATGGTTCACATACATCAGTTGCGGGATCTAGTAACATTCATTTAAAACCTTTCTTTCACCTCAAAGATGTTCTTCATGTTCCTAAACTCTCCACCAATTTCTTTTCTATCAAAAAAATTACAAAAGATTTAAACTGCACTGTAACCTTCTTTCCTACTCACTGTGTCTTTCAGGATCTCACCACAGGGAGGATGATTGGGAAAGCTAAGGAGCAAGGTGGGCTGTACTATTTGGTTCCAAAGTCTTTTGACAAAGGTACTAAGGATCACATATTACTAACTCATGGCCCGTGTACTACGGACTCATTGGTTTGGTTACATCACAAGCGCTTGGGGCATCTTCCATTTAGTCTACTTAAGTCTTTTTTTCCGTCATTATTTTTGTCCAAGTCTGTTGAGTCTTTTCGTTGTGATATTTGCCAATTTGCAAAACACCATCGTACATCTTTTCCTTCTAGTTCTATTAAGAGTGTTGAACCTTTTGATCTTATTCATTCTGATGTTTGGGGTCCTTCTAAAGTTACTCATGGTTCTGGTAATAAATGGGTTGTTTCTTTTATTGATGATTGCACTCGAGTCACTTGGATTTACTTAATGCATGAAAAATCCGAGGTACCTCAATTATTCTTCAAATTTTATAAAATGATTGAAACTCAATTTGGGAAAAGAATTAAAAGTATAAGGTCTGACAATGACACTGAATATGTCAATCAGCGTCTTTCTCAGTTTCTCCAAGATCAGGGTATGATTCATGAACTCACGTGTGTTGACACTCCTCAGCAAAATGGAGTTGCTGAGAGAAAGAATCGTCATCTTCTTGAAGTTGCTCGTGCTCTCCTTTTTCAAACAAATGTACCAAATCATTTTTGGGGAGATGCCATCCTTATTGCAGCTTTCTTAATCAATCGATTACCCTCCCGGGTCCTTGACAATATAAGTCCTATTCACTCTATGACTTCCTTCTTTCCATCATGTCCTCCTTACAAAGTCTTCAACCCCGAGTGTTTGGATGTGTTGCCTTTGTCCATATTCACAAACATCATCGCAGTAAGTTGGATCCTAGAGCTCTCAAATGTATTTTTCTTGGATATGCTCCTGATAAGAAAGACTACAAGTGTTATCATCCTGCTAGTCGGAAAACCTTTGTATCAATGGATGTCACATTTCATGAATCTGAGTCTTTTTTCCCTAATACTCATCTTCAGGGAAAAAGCAGTTCGGTAAGTTCTGAGTCATCTTCTTTCTTTGAGTCTGAACCTTTCATGTCTACTTCTGTATTTTTTTCCATTGTTTCGAATCCTTCTATGTCTACCCCATCGACTAATGGTTCGAAAATACGAAGAATTGATACACCTGAGTTAGTATATCACAGGAGTAAGCAGCCCCCATTGCCTCCTCAGCAACCTCAATCATCTGAACAAATGGTAAGTCCTGAATCTCCTATTTCTGAACCTAATATTAGTGTATCTAATGAGTTGTCTAAAGACTTGCATGTTGCTTCTGATGACTTACCTAGTGTTTCTGATAACTTGCCCATTGCCCTAAGAAAAGGGAAGAGGTCCTGTACCAAAAATTCTTGTTCTTCTTGTCCATCCTGTACTAAATATCTTATCTCGTAGTTTGTCTCTTCAGCTAAACTTTCTATGCAGCACAAAGACTTTATTTCAGCACTAGATTCAATCTCAATTCCAAAATCAGTAGATGAAGCATTAAAAGATAAGAAGTGGACTCAAGCCATGCAAGAAGAGATGAATGCCTTGGAGAAAAATAACACATGGGCAGTTGTTGATACTTGATAGACCAAATGGAAAGAAAGCAGTAGGATGCAGATGGGTTTATACTTTGAAATACAATTCTGATGGAACTCTTGAAAGATATAAGGTTCGGTTAATTGCCAAAGGCTACACTCAAACCTATGGTATTGACTATGATGAGACTTTTGCTCTTGTTGCAAAAATGAATACTGTGAGAGCCCTCTTATCTCTTGCTGCCCATTACAACTGGGATATCAATCAGTTTGATGTGAAGAATGCTTTTCTTAATGGTGAGTTAGAAGAAGAAGTCTATATAGAAATTCCACCTGGTTTTGACTCGATTGATGGAAGGAATAAAGTTTGCAGGTTAAAAAAGGCTTTGTATGGATTGAAACAGTCTCCCCGTGCCTGGTTTGTGTAACGCCCCAGCTACAACTAGGGTCATTACCCTGCCTTAAACACTATCATTAACACTAATCATCAGAGTTAAGCAGTTCGGGAGCATAAGAATAAAAGGACATCATCAAATGTCACTATCATAAACTTTTATACATCAAAATATAGTGAATGTACATAAACATCTGTGTCTTTTACAAAACTATACAATTACATCTCCCCTCAGGATACAAAACAAAACCAAAGGCAGATATAAAATATTAGAGCCATATGCTCATATCATCTAGCCTAAGGTGTGCAAATCGAAGCTATCCTTGCATAGGCTTCTTGCCTTGGGATCTATCTGCTTCTCCTGAGGAATCACCTGCAAAACATAAGCCCCACACACGGGATGAGATATAAATCTCAGTAAACTCAGGACCCTTGAAGGTATTTCCTTCCCTTGGTTCACTTCAACACATACATATATATAAACAGCATATCCAATCCAACACACAAGGATTCAAGCATCAGCATATCACACTCACAATCAATGAGGAATCAAAGCATCAACTCACATTCGCCTGTCAACATCCAGGTGATCCAAACACAGCCACAACCGTATATAACATAATCAACTACCCGCAGAGGCTACATCTAGGCATGTAGGAACATCTCCAAAAAGGAGGCTACATCTACACACCAAGAACATCTCTTGCAGGTATCCATCACTACCCAGCAGAGGCTACATCTAGCTATGTAGGAACATCTCCAAACAGGAGGCTAAATCTACATAACATGAACATCTCTTGCCAGGATTTCATTAATCTATATGAGGCTACATCTGTGTATATAGGAACATCTCCAAGAAGGAGGCTACGTCTATATAACAGGAACATCTCATATTCTATCTCACACAATTGCCTGAGGAGGCTACGTCTGTGTACATAGGAACATCTCCCGTGGGAGGCTACATCCATGTAACAGGAACATCTCGCATCAGGTCTTACTAAAATCTCTAATCATCTATCCTACTACAATAGGATTTCATTCATTCAATACTTAGAATTCACAATCAGTGCAATGGTTATTCACGCCTATCACAGGCTAAATGGCTCACAACCATATCAAACCATTACAGACCATACATAATATCCCCCTCATCAAAGGGTTCAGCTCACCTGTCATACATATACAATCAATGCATATAATCCACTCATCAAAGGGTTCAATTCACATATTCAAGCATACATATGCATTACACAACATTCCCTCACCAAAGGGTTTCATTCGCATTCAACACATATAATCATCCCTCAACAAAGGGTTCAGATCACATTCAATACATACATATATAGTAGTCCCTCATCAAAGGGTTCATTTCACATTTCATCCATATGCCACACACACATACGACATATCACAATATAACCATTCTCCATCTGGAGTATGGTGGAACCAAACAAAGGACATACAATCAAGGTCCAAGAGCTTACCTGCTCTACGCGAAACACCGGCTTCCTCGGTCTCGTGGCTACCACCACCAAAAGTATCCGACTCACGTCCTACACAATCAAACACATACCATCAACAACGGTCCTAAGCCGTTCTAACGAAAGGAACTACAATCCCCTTCCATATAACATATAACCAATCACTTCACGAGTGATCCACGGGCCCTCACTAGGATCCCTCTCGGCCTAACCAAGGCCCCAGAGTCTCTCCTAAGACTCCGCTCAGGCTAACACAAGCACATCCATGCCTTAGCCCTACCATGTCCAAGCTCAATCATACAACCAAAATCAGCTCATGGACAACATCTAAACCATCCCAAGAGTACTCATCATCTACTCTAAGGTTCAACACAACCATGCACTCAGCCCCTTTCTCTATACATGCACGTCTCAGAGCCAAAATCAAACTTCATCAATAATGATTTTTAAAGGCTCCATCATCATCACAATAACCCCCTAAACATAAGTCTCTACATGACTTTTGGCTAATTCCAACCCCATCACAAAAGGGTCACTATTCATGCAAACCCCTAATCTCAAAATCAAACGGAGAAACTTGAGTTTCTTACCTCAACGGCGTCAAAGAAGACCCTAGGACCACCTCCTCGAGCTCCGGTGTCCTTCCCACGCAATGGGTCTCAGCCACACTCAAGTTCTCAAGCTTTCCTCTTAGGGATTTCAAAATCACTCAAAAGGGGTTTTTGATGGAAAAGGGTGAGTGATTCAAGCTTCCCAAGTGTTTCTCTCACAATCAAAAGCCAAATGGAAGTGCTTTGATCAACAAATATGGCTCAAGGAAGCTTGGGAGGGTCATCAATGGAGGCTAGGGCGAAATGAAGAAGAAGAAGGCATTTCTCCCCCATTTTTCGCGTTTTGGGCCTTATATAGTCGCTCAGCCCGACATGCGGCGCTCTTGGTGCCGGCCCGGCGCTCCCAGCGCCGTGCTCCAGAAACTGCGGCGCCATCAGCGCCGTATCTGGCGCCCCGAGCGCCACACTCCAGAAACTCTGGCGCCATCCGCGCCGCACCTGGCGCCACCCGCGCCAGCTGGAAACCTGGCGCCCATGGCGTGAACCTCCAGTGACCCCGCGCTCCCAGCGCGGACCCAGCGCCCATGGCGCCACCTTCCAGAACCCTGGCGCCTCCAGCGCCACATCCGGCGCTCTCCGCGCCACCTGGGAAACTTGGCGCCCCAGGCGCCATCTCTGGCGCTCCTGGCGCCACATCCCAGAGACCTCGGCGCCCTCAGCGTGGGCCTGGCGCCATACTCCAGTGCTCCGGCGCCCTCAGCGCCAGACCTGGCGCTCTTGGCGCCGCACCCCTGACAGGGTTTTCTACTGAATGCGCCCTTTCCGATCACCGAAACATGATTATAGCCTTAATCACAGGGTTAATTACATGCTTAAAACTCAGGGTATTACAGTTTGGAAGATTTACTAAGGTTATGATAGCCTTAGGATACAGACAGAGTCAAGGAGATCATACACTGTTCTTCAAACATTCCCAAGATGGGAAGTTAACTGTGCTCCTTGTGTATGTTGATGATATTATTATTTCAGGTGATGATATTGCTGAAAAGAACCTTCTACAAGCACGATTGACCTCTGAATTTGAAATAAAAAATCTTGGAAGACTGAAATATTTCCTAGGGATTAAGGTAGCTCATTCAAAGGAAGGAATTTTTGTTAGCCAGAGGAAATATGTTCTTGATCTTCTCAAAGAAGCAGGGAAACTTGGGTGTAAACCCTCCAGTACTCCCATCGAGCAGAATCACAAGTTAGGTTATGAGGAGGAGAGTTCTCCGGTTGATAAAGGACAATATCAAAGGTTAGTTGGGAGACTGATTTATTTGGC